>JAGHMJ010003091.1:0-76958 GCA_018749465.1 Paracanthobrama guichenoti
TTGCTCATTGTCAGTTTATGTTATCGAATGAACTAACTAATGTTAACTAATGAATTTTACGAAAATGCTATGTAAATAATGTTTATATACACATATATAATAAAAATTCCTAATAAATAATTATTCGTATTTTGAAGTGCCTAATGATAATAATATTGTATGTTTGTAACCGTGATTAATTGTATTACCGTATATTGGCACGTCTATTATTATCAAATATAGCTGATATAAATAAATTAATGCTGGAAGCTGTGGTTATAGTGAACTAAACCTAAAGCTAAATCCATAGATCTTTTGTAACTTGAAATAAAATAAATGTTAAATGTGGGCCAACAACATTTCGATAACTGATACTAAAAACTAAAACTTAAAATAAAAATGCATACAACTGTATAGACTAAAACAAATTAAAATTTAAAATGGAAAATATGAAAATAAAACTACCGTATATAATAATAAAATATATGACTAGTTTCCAGTCCTAAAAATAGGGCTGGAAAATGGGGGTCATCTTACATTCGCGATATACACAAAATCACGGGAAAGGGAGAAGTTATGGGGAAATAGTAGAGGGCGCTGCACACAATAGGCTGGGTGCAATTAGTGACAGTGTTATGAATTGGCAAAACAGTAAAGGTCCACCATGGAGAAGCCAAGAGGATCATTTCGTGAAAAAAGAGCTTCAAAAGTTGGTCAAATAAATCCAACACGTCTGAAAAACCGCTATGACACCAACTTTAAAACTTATGGTCGTGAATGAGGCAGGAATCATCTAATAACTGCAAAGCTACCAAAAATTGGAGTCACAGAATGCAATGTTCGGAGGTGGCGAGCACCTTTTTTACCCAAAAATAAGTCTGGAAAATGGGGGTCAGCCTTATATCCAGGGTCGCTTTATATCTGGGTATACACGGTAATCCAAAATGAACAAAAACGAGTATTAGGATCTAAATTATACTAAAAATAGCATTGCTGTGAACAAACAAAACACAATGGTTGGGGTATTACTACCTCATGACTTCTTTTACTTTCAAAAACTTCTACTTACATAACGACATATTATTTGGTACAGTGCCCCCCCACCTACTGATTAATAAAAAGCGTTTGTTATCGTGCAAAACTCTGCTCTGGATGCTTCTTCCTTCCGTGACTGCACAGACTCCGCGCCCGCCTCCCACTGCAAAGAAGAAGAACATAGTGTCACTGGCCGAATTCTCAAAACTCCATTTGTGCAAGAATCATGACAAAGATACAAATAGAAGACAAAATGATTCTTACAGCTATGAGCTCACAACCAATATATTTCTAATAAAGGGTAGGCAATATGAAATACATAAAACTTTCGATTAAATCTAGTATGACATTTATGCATTTGCAATATCAAAACTTTATACAAGGTAAATTTAGTAAAAAAACTACAATTATATTAGTTACCAAAACATATAAACCACAATATTAAGTACTAATTTCTTTTTAAATGTGTAAACTGAACATTTCTGAGGGAAAATACTGATTGATAACCATTAGCTGAATCAGCGCTTTTGAACCTGTTTTTAATTTAACTAATTACCTAACAATTAATTCAGATCAAAAGAAGCCGATTTGTACGCTCCCATGCTTGCAAGTCACAAGACAAGGAGAAAAGAAAAGCAAAACAAGGTGGAACATCTACACTCCAAACATTAGATTCTTCCTCAGCATTTTGGTCTTGTTTTCCAGTAAAAATATCCAAACATTACAGATACATAAAGCGGGATAGTTCACCCAAAAATGAAAGTTACCCCATGATTTACTCCCCTCAAGCCATCCTATATGACTTTCTTCTTTCAACAAAATACAATTGGAGTTATATTAATAAATATCCTGACGCTCTTCCCAGCTTTATAATGGTAGTGAATGGCGTGTAGTGGAAAAAGTGCATCCATCCATCATAAAAAGTAATCCATACAGCCCCAGGGGTTAATAAAGGCATTCTGAAGCAAAGTGATGCATTTGTGCAAGAAAAATATCCATATTTAAACCTTTGAAAACTCAAAATAACTAGCTTCCTCGCAGACAGCCCACACAAGTCGACTTGACGCCAAAGAGTAACCCCATGGACGACACTCAAAAAAAAAAAAAAAATAAAAATAAGTTGAAACAACACAAATCTTTAGGTTTTTACTTAATTACATTTTACTCAATTTTATTACGTTAAATGAAATAAAATTTTGTACAATGTTAAGTTAACTCTAAACCATTTGTGTTGGGACTACATGAATCATTTATGTTGCGCTCGACTGAACCGGGCAGTGCATTTCTAGTTCTGCAGCATGCTTTGCATATGGATGGATCAGGAGAGAAATGTTGAAATTAAGTGCTGTTTAATGTGTTTTTGTAGCTGAAAGGGAAAGAAGTAAAGTTTGATGTTATATTTGATATTTAAAAGTTGTGTTGTGTGGATTTTTCAAGTGTGGACCTTGTGGTTAGGCTGTGCTTGTTCTCAATGAGCTGTAACTGAAGTAATGCCAGTGGTGAGAAATGTTTTACTTGGATCATTACTGCATGCTACAAAATGTTACAATTAGTATGCGCATCAAGTGTTGTGTTGAATCATTAGTTTTTATAGAAATAAAGAAAATAAATTCATTTGACAGTTCCTCAATATGGTTCAAATACGGCCAATGTGTTCTACCCCTCTTTATCCTACTTTATCTAGTTAGAATGACATGTTTTTAGTAGTCTTGACTAAATGAATTTAAGATCATACAACAAGATTACAACAAGTTTAAGTTTTCCTCAATTTAATCAAGTTCGCTCAACAGCTTCTTTTTGAGTGTAGGACGGTGAGTCGCTGTGAAGCTTTTGACGCCTCTTGCAATTCAAACAAATAGGGCTGGGCAACAAACTCAGTGCCTCTCTACTCTTATTTCCTCCAACATTTCCTCTTTAAATATTCTCGCTTTAGACTTCTAATTCATGACTGGTGTTTTGTTTAACACGCCATGTGTTGGGTCAGTTACTTTCGCTGTTAATGGATGCCCATGGCAGTCTGTTGGGAAGCTAGTTATTTTAGTTTATAAAGTTGTATGGATTTTTCTGTGTAAAAAAAAAAAAAAAAAACCTTTATTAACCCCTCGAGCCGTGTGGTGAGTACTTTTTTATGATGGATAGATGCACTTTTTTGACTTCAAAATCTCAACCCCATTCACTGCCATTATAAAGCTTGGAAGAGCCAGGGCATTATTATTTAATATATCTCAGATTGTATTCGCCTGAAAGAAGAAAGTCACATACACCTAGGATGGCTTGAGGGCGCATCATGTCATGGGGTAACTTTCTATTTTTGGGTGAATGATCCCTTTAACTTCAGAAGAAAAATAAACAAATCTAAATTAAGTGAGTTTATGCTTGAAACAAGAAAAAAAAAAAAAAAAAAAAAATGGGTCAGAAAATTTTACATTTATTTTTAGCAGAATTATTTTTTCAGATTTTAAGCATAAACTCCTTAATTTGGATAACACTTAGGCCAGATTTACTAAACAGGGCAAATTAGCTTGAGAGCGCAATCCTACAAAAGCGCTGTGGAGTGGCACAGTTCTGCACGTGATCTACTGACGACGCAAGAAATTAAAGAACACAGACCCAGCCGATCATTTCCATAATGACCAACTCTAATATTTTAACTAATTTTTGCTTACAAAATCAAATGAATCTTTGCTTTAAGAATTTTAGATGGTGGTACTGGAAAACAAGACAAAAATATTGAGAAAGGATTATTTATTTATTTTTGCATAAATTTGACAAACTCTTCTTGGTAACGCTTCACCAGTAGCGAACTTGGATCCGAGGGTGAAGTACTGCAGGAAGAGGTTCCTCCTCAGGAGGAACGGGCCGCCCTCCAGTCTGAAGAACGTTGTGATGCTCCACGCAGGCCTTCCATAAATTCTACAAGCTCTGTAGCTCATCATATTAAAACCCAATAAAGACTCTCTGTTCTCAGTCTATGATACATAGAAAGAAAAATTATAGGAGGAAGACGAGAAAGCAATGATCCATTTTAGTATGTAACAATTTCAGTAGTTAATACTAATAAAGCTTCCAGTTCAATTCCATTTTCACTTCTACAGACAGTGCTGGGTAGTAATTACATAATCAGATTCCAAAATGAAGTACTTGTAATCAGATTAGATTAGTTATATTTTTGTTGATTACATGATTTCATGTGATATATGTTTGGGAAACCCTGACGTAATCTAATGTGTAATGCAAAGTTCATGTTGTTGATGCAAAGAATGGAATAGAATTTGTCTTTTATATCAATATTGTGCAAGATTATCCTATTCAAATCAATGTGATAAAGTAGGTCAAAAGTAATCTAAAAGTAATCCAAAAGTAGTCTGATTACCTAAATGTGTAATGTAACTGATTGTTACTAAATATAATTTTTCTTTATCATGCAATTTGTAATCAGTAACAGATTACAATTTGCAAGTAATTCAATTATTAGCACTGACTGCAGCAAAAGTTCAAATTAAAGTAGCTAAACTGAAATAATGACATGTAGTTCTGTAGCATTTTCAATTGAAACATCAAGTAATAATTCATGTAATTATGTATAATAATCGATTAAATGCACCAAAAAAAAGTCTAAAGAAATACATACCAGTTCTTTTTCTTAGTTGTATAAAAACTGTTTAGATTTAAAAGATATTTTTACAATTTTCAACCTGAAACAAGAGAAAGAGAGGAAGGGGGCATAAAAGATGATTCACAAGTTTTCAAACGCGCTTATTTTAATGGAATTCTAACTTTACAGCTAAAAACGACACTCACCATGGAAAGTGGTTGACTCACACTCTGTCTTTATAGACGGAGATGCCGCAGACAAAACTCCAATGTAAATCTCACAAGCAGTGGTCCTGAAATCATGAAGAGTAGGAAACCATAAGGATGCAGTTTCTACGGCAACATCAACATCAGTTTTTGGTTTGCTTAAGGATCCTCAATATATTGGCGACTCATTTCGCTTATCGCAATAACGACAGATGGATAGAATAGTTAAAACGTAACAACAGATCAAATGAATGACAGAAAAATATATTGACAAATGACTGATGCATAGAACAATATATTAGTGATGCAAACTAAAAATTTCGCAACCTCAAAAATTAATTGTGGGTTTTGGCTGAAATCATTGACTGAAACTGTAATGCTGAACCGTGAATAACTCTTCTAGAGAGGAGTGTTTTGCTAAAAATATGCACAATAGTAATTTTTTTCCCTTAACGTATTGTCTTAAAGGATAGTTCACCTAAAAATCTGCCATCATTTACTCACCCTCGTTGTTCCAAACCTGTATGAATTCTTTGTTCTGCTGAACACAAAAGAAGATATTTGAAAGATATTTGAAAGAACGCTTGTAACCACAGATCTCGCAGCCATTGACTACCACAGTATTTTTCCCCACTATGGTTGTCAAAGGCTGCTGAGATCTGCTTGGTTACAAAAATTCTTCCAAATATCTTCCTTTGTGTTCAACAGAACAAAGAATTCATACAGGTTTGGAACAACTTGAGAGTGAGTAAATGACAGAATTTTCCCTTTAATTATTTAATAAAAAAAGAGGGGCAGCCATTGGGGTAAGATGGGCCAGTCACTCACCCCGAGCATAGTGCAATTCCACTGCACAGCTCCAGCATCCGCGCAGCATTCAAGTAGTTAAACTGACTGAGCTGGTGTGAGTCCACTGCGAGAGAGAAGAGAGACTCAATCTCAGAGATCCACAAACAATGAACCGCCTTGTTCCACAAATCCACCAGAGTGAGTGTGTGCGTAGTGCGTGTGTGCGTGTTCAGCTGTGACCCTTTGTTCCTCCGTCTCCACTGACACTCAGTTAAATATAAGAATCTTTTAACACACTAGAGGATTTCATGGACATGTCTTACTTGTGCTCTTGGTGAAGTTTACGAATCTCTTTCTCAAAGTCCCATGGAGGGTTGGGAATGAAGCTGTACTCAGAGAGGTACCCAGGCAAATGTCTCGAGGACTGTAGTCCCCAACTCAGCTGAAACACAAACCATGTGTGCGTGTATGTCAATGTGAGGCACAATGTGTCTTTCAATTCTTTCAAAAGCCAGGCTTCCAGTTTCTCATGGCAGCTACTGGAAACTCTTTAAAGTCGACACTTTACTTTTATTCCCAAACAACAACAAAATTGGCTGATACTGATGAGTTGATCAATTTATCAATCATATTTGTGGGCAATAACCTAATAAATCAACAATAATTAATAAAACTAAAATTTTGCAAGTACATTTATATTAACATCATAGAATCAATAAATATTTTATACAATTTTCATGACAAAAACAATAAAACTAAATTTGCAAGTTAATTTATCTTAATTATTATTACTTATAATTTAAAGCAATAATTTTGTAAAAGTTTCTCAAAAAATTAATAAAACTTAGTTTGCAAGTACATTTACCTCAACATCATTATTTGAAGAATTAAACAATTTTGTACAATTTTCTATATTATAGTTTGAAGTAACAAACAATTTTGTACAATTTTCTCGATAAAAACCCCAATAAAATTTTATTTGCAAGTACATTTATCTCAACATTAGAATTTGAAGCAATAGACAATTTAGTAACATTTGACAAAAAAACTACATTTGCAAGTACATTTATATCAACATTATAATTTGCATCTATAAACAATTTTATACAATTTTCTAAAAAGAAAAAAAACAAGTACATTCATCTCAAATTTGTAGATATTAAGGTCAGCACTATGAAAAATAGGACACCTTCTACAATATTGTAAATGCAAAAGAAAAAGAAAAAAAAACACATATACATATACATATATACACACACACACACACACACACACACACACACACACACGCTTACCCTTAAATAAAAATGAATATAAAAACTATTAAAACTAGAGCAAACTTATGTGATTTATATAATTATAAAATGATCAAATTTGAGCTACTAGTAAAACAGAGTAAACATGACTGGCTACTACAACAGACTGTTAAACATGTAATTAATCGGCACTAGCCACATTTTTCAGCTTTATTACTGGAAATGGGTCAGACAAGAGACAGGAAAGAGGCAAAAGGCAGATCATGAACTATTTGGCAAACCATACAGCCTTTGTGCATCCTGGGTAAGTGACGGTTATATCACCAGTCAAACAAAAACACAGGCCAGAGAGTCTGCATCAGTTCCTCAAAATTTGCTTCATTAAAATTGACATTTAAATACTGATGAATAGCAAGTAACATACTTCTGCACAATACTGTGACACAAAGATACAAAATACACCTCATTAGATCTTTTTTATTAGACAAAGCATTTAAAAATGAACTGTCAAAGATTTTAAATGAGGTAAATGCTGCTACCATGCTCTATAGATATTGGCACTGAAAACCCATAGGACCACTAATTGTGCATAAATCATCTGTAATACTTACCCTGAACAGCATAAGAAGCCAGAACAACTGCAGTGTTTTGTGGGCAAGGAAGCCTAGCAAAGAAACAAATAAAAATGATTACATGAAATTGACTTTGAGTAAAATATGAATTTTACATGTAGAACTTGTGTCCTTACCTGCCACTCAGAATATCCTGCTTCAGTTGCAAAAAAGTACAAATACCTATGATAAAAATAAACACAACTATCACATGCACAAAACCACTGTTTAATACATAACAAGCTTCCAAAGAAGGTAAAGTGCGTTGTTTTACTATATACACAGATTTAATTTATATGATTAACGCTTTTTATTTTACTTGTCATATGCGCAGGAGTTATTAGTTAGTAAAAAGCTAAACTGTACCTTGTGTACTCTTCCTGCAATTTACCAGGTCACTACAAAAACTTTTACCCTGAACCTCAGATAATGGGGGACGACCCTGAAAATTAAAAAAATAATTACACTCAGAACATTTTACTCTGATACTTCAGATGAATAAAACTTTGTAAAAATGTAAAAAAATAAAAAATTACACCCTACTTTTGAGCTGTTTTCTAACTGGTTTGTTTTGGGTCCAGCCACCTCTGAAACACACAGTCATAAACAATATAAACTGTGTTTTTAGGCCACTTTTGCTCATAGCACAACATTTTCATGACAATCACACAAACTCAGCAATGTGAAAGACACCAAAACTGCTTGTCGATTCAAAAATAAACAACATCCAACACAAAGAATTCACCTCGTTTTACTAGGAGCAGAAACAGAGAGCAGCTTTTTAATATGTGACCCGAGATTCAACTTTCCTGTTTGTGCAGACGCTGTGTGTAGAAACCAGAAAAACTACCGAACTGCTTTTGTATTCGCTTATAAATAACAGACTAAAAATAAACAAGGTACATGGGATAATATTTTGACATCTTTCATATCACTGTTATTTTTTCAGGTTCAATGCTTTATTTGCACTACATGATGGGCTGCTTGAATGAACAAGGGTTTATGGGTGATCTGTTGCCGATGGTGACAGCTAAGTGACAAGTGAGCGCCTACCTGGTTGTCAGAAGAGTCGCCTGCTAGTTGAAGGCCGAAAATAGTCTTGTCCGCTAGCTCCAAGTGTTTATAAACTACGCCCAACAAGATCCGCCCTGATCTTGCTTCTAGAAGAGATTGAAAGTGTGCTTTTGTGTATAATAACAGATATATATATATATATTATATAAAAAAAACACTAAAAAAACACTAAAAAAAAAAAAAAAAAAAAAAAAAAACACCAAATCAAAACACACAACAAACCAAAACCAAACAAAATCAAAACAAAACAACTAAAACACAAAACTAAAACCACAAAACAAAACGCAACAAAAAAACACAACAAAACCCAAATCAAAACACACAACAAAAAACCAAACACCAAATCAAAACACACAACAAAAACTAAACCAAAATGCAACAAAAACACAAAAGCAAAAGCAAAAAAAACAAACACCAAATTCAAAAACACACAAACAAAACCAAACACACAAAACGAAACCAAACTAAAACAACACACAAAAACAAAAAAAAACAAACACCAAATCAAAACAAACAAAACCAAAGCAAAAAAATTTAAATCAAAAACACAAAACAAAAAAACACAAAACAAAAACCAAACACCAAATCAAAGCACACAACAAAACTACAAAGTAAACAAAAAAAAAAAACCAAACAAAACTAAACTAAAGCAAAACAAAAATCAAACAAACAATAAAACAAACCAAACACCAAATCAAAACACAAAACCAAACAAAAGCACAAAAACAAACAAATCAAAAACACAAAACCAAAACTAAAACCAAAACACACACACACACACACACACACACACACACACACACACACATACACAAAAACAAAAATATTTGCTGGAAAATTAATTTCTTTAAATGTCTTTTTAATAATACAATGACTTCAATACTTTACATTTTTATTTTGGACCCACATTTATTAGGTACTCATGGTAATACCATGTTTCTGGATATGCAGTGTCTTTTTTTTTTTGTCTTTTTTTTTTGTTTTTTTATTCCCATAAAAATAAAAATAAAAAAATAAAAAATAAATATATATATATATATATATATATATATATATATATATATATATATATATATATATATATATATATATATATATATATATATATATATCAGAATCAGAAAATAGGACAAATCTAAATGAAAATAGCACAAATATCCAATATTGTAATGCTTACATGGTTGGAATCACGTGAGGTGTGTAAATGACAGGACTTTACCTCTGAGTAAACAGTTCCTTTTACTAACCTTTACTAAACATAGTGCAATAGTTATATATAGTATAGTCAAAATATATGTTTTATTACCAATATATTTTATTACCAAATGAAAACTTGAAATATTATCCTCTGAATCATTTTTAATAGACAAACGCTTGCAAGCTAGCTTAACCTCTTCAGCCCAGCAGATCTGCACAGCATGTATGATCATGACAGCCATGGCCTCAGGACACACTTCTTTCAAGGCCGAGGAATGTGAAGCATCTGCCTGAAACAGCCCTCTGAGCTCCACGCGTAAAACCAACCCGAGCCACACATCGCATAACTCCAGTCAGCCACTATTGTACATCATAGACGGCTGGTTTCTGTGGTGATTCTTACCACCTGCCATTTAGCAGACATTTTTCATCCAAACCAATTTATTGCACACTAACGGCAGCACTGCAGCTCAGGAGAGAAATGCTGATACAGCGAAACTGAGACAACTAACTGCGGTTTCTGGGTCACCTCTACCTGGGATTGAACTTGCAACCTCTGGAAGATCATTGATCCATTAACTCCCAAAACGTGGTCACGCTAAAGGAACAGTTCACTCAGAAGTAAAAGTCCTGTCATTGTTTACACACCCCATGTCATTGCAAACATGTGATTCTTTCTTCTGTGGAAGACAAATGAAGATAATGTTCAAGCTTTTAATAGAAAAATTACTTAAATTTCATGCTGTTCTTACACAAAGCATATGGCATTTGGAACACTTGAAATATAGTGCACAAATCATATGGACATTTTTGGAGCTTCATTTATTCAACATTTATTTTGGTTCTATCTTAAATTCAAAGTATTTTAATTTGTGTTCCACAGAAGAAAGAATCATTCACGTAAAAGATGAGGAAAACTACTTTTAGGGAAAAAGTGTGCTTGAGAGATTTTCTGTGGAACAAAGGGATGCATGCTATATCTGATCTGTATTTCACTCGAGACAAAACAATTTTGAACTTATGACTGAATTCAGAAATCTTGGTTTTCTGCCAAAATCTCAAAATAAAAACAGTTAAGTACTAAATGTATTAGTGCCCACCCACTTTTTAGTATGTTTTTCCATTCTTAAAAAAATAAAATAAATAAATATTTTTTGTATGTATATATGATGGTAGATGATAGAGTCAAAATTTGCATGAAACAGAATGAGAACATGCATCCATCATGCCTTGTTACCACTGTGCAGGCTGGTGGTGGTGGTGTAAATGGTGTGGGATGTTTTCTGGCACACTTTAGGCCCCTTAGTGCCAATTGGGCATCATTTAAATGTCACGGTCTACCTGAGCATTGTTTCTGACCATGTCCATCCTTTATGACCACCATGTACCCATTATCTGATGGTTACTTCCAGCAGGATAATGCACCATGTCACAAAGCTCGAATCATTTCAAATTGGTTTCTTGAACATGACAATGAGTTCACTGTACTAAAATGGCCCCTACAGTCACCAGATCTCAATCCAATAGAGCATCTTTGGGATGTGGTGGAACGGGAGTTTCGTGCCCTGGATGTGCATCCTACAAATCTCCATCAACTGCAAGATGCAATCCTATCAATATGGGCCAACATTTCTAAAGAATGCTTTCAGCACCTTGTTGAATCAATGCCACGAGAATTAAGGCAGTTCTGAAGGCAAAAGGGGGGTCAAACACAGTATTAGTATGGTGTTCCTAATAACTTTAGGTGTATATATATATATATATATATATATATATATATATATATATATATATATATATATATATATATATATATATATATATATATATATATATATATATATATATATATATATATATATATATAGAAATCAAATATAATTTGCAGCCAGGTCGCCTAGCAACTCCGCTGGCTTATGCATCTGGAAAACCAAACTCTAGTGAAGCCAATCACATCGTATAGAGTCGGTGGGCGGGCTTAGCATAATGACGGCAGATTTGTGACAGTTCGGCTGCTGCAGGCAAGCTTACTTAAAAACAAAGAAGCTGGTGAACAATCAGCTTTGACCGTGACTCTGAAGACTTAGAGTTGCTTTTCTCTGAGTAAAGAACAAAGAAAGGCAAAAAGGAAGATGTGTTCGAGTTTTGCCAAACCGGATACTGTAAAAGTTTAATCTATCAACTAGCTCTCGCATCATCACCTCTCTTCGCTGTTCTGGTTGGTTGTAGCGCTATCCTATTGCATGCAGAGGGAGTTTGACAGACAACCGCTTATCCCGCCTCAGACTGAGCCCTGCCAATGGGGGAGTTCCCAGACCCAACATCTTAAATGATGTGGATCTGGCTTGTCAGGCTAACATTATAAGCCATTCAACCAAACCAACCAGCTACAAGGTAAATCATATTACAAACTTGAACTATTTGAAGCAAAAAAAATTTTTTACATTTTACAAAGACAAAGGTTCAAGACTGTGTACTTAACGGCTTTAGTGAGGGAAAGAACCATAATCCCATGAAGCATTGTGAATGACAATGAAAACAATGAAAAAATTAAAAGTTGTTGATTATATCTATATAAAACACAATTTATTGGAAAATATCCACAAATATTTAAGTATTGTATTGTTGTGAATATAAGATTTTTTTTTCCTTAGATTTGTCTTATATTCAGGGTCTAGACTTCCATACACCCACAACAATAGGTGGCGCCAAATACATGTGTAAAACGAGTGTGCCAAAAATTACAGTGTGCCAGAGTGTAATGTTAGAAGAGCGTTAAGCAAAAAAGACAGCAAACAGTCTAAGAGCCACGGTCTGTCATGTTTGCGTGTCTCATGATTTTAAACGTGAAGACGGTACCCAGATTTCAAAACTACAATAAGATTTCACTTCTACTGTTTTTGGAAATTTTGGTAGGCTACACGATTTTCACTATGAGATGGATAGCCTAATTGTTATACAATTTAGATGGGCTACAGGTTATTTTTATGGTATACCAATGCATTTATTTTTAAACATGATCGCTTTTAACAGTATTTACCATCCTTTCAATACAAAAATTAAAATGTGAAAATATGCAGCATTTTCTTTATCAAAGAGCCTTTTACAAATCAGGTTTGTCTTATATTCGAACAATACATATTGGAAGACTCGATGTTGTCATTTGTTGTGCTTCATGGGAGAGGGTGTTCTTTGCAAGCTCTTTTTAGCAGGATTTGTTTGCCGCAACTATCTGATTGGTAGACTTTTCCGTATAGGAATTAAGCTTTTAAGCGTAATTATTATTTTTTTTTTAAATTAGGAAATAATGCGAACAGATAGCTTCAACACAAAAATATACCATTGATTAATGTCATCAAACTCAGGTCTGTCATGTTCAAAATTAATTTCCATTTGGAGAACATAAATGGAGTTTTTACTTGTATTGTAATCTTATGAATTAAATTAAAGTTATGATTGAAATACGGTTAAATTAAAAACTAGACTTTTAAATTTTCTGAAATAAATGTGAGTGGTGTTAGCCTACTTTCAAGATCCTTGAGTGTTCTGAGTGGTTGCCAGGGCGTTATGCATGCAGCTAAGTTGTTCTTGATTGGTTTAGTGTTTTGCTGGAGGGTTATGATTGGTTGCTTCAGCTAGGTCGCTTTCTTATTGGCCCAAGTCCAAATTTATTTTTATTTTTTTAAATCCTCCCCAACCATTAGAGTAAATACATGGGATTTGTTATCCACCAGATGAAAATCTAAACTCTGATCATTTACAAAAGAAAAAAAAAACATGCTCTGCTCCTCATGATTTTTAAGTATGGGGCACAAACGATACTGAAAACCAAAATGTGGAATGAAATATGGTCTTCTTTTTAGAAAACAACTAGTCCTGAGGGTTGATTTAGTAGCTTAGGTTAAACGTGTGTGTACTCACATTGACTCTGAAGGTCTGTACTGTGTTGTCCAGCAGTAAAACGCGTTACACACCACCTGTGCGTGCTGTCTTTCTCTGGCCTCCTCCAACGCCTCCCACATCGTAAGTTCTGCCAGCAGGCAACCGGAAGCGTGGCGGTCATTACGGTCCCCACTCCGCCTGTAAAACACACAAGGCTAAAGGTCATCAACAAGCTCACCTGACGCCCATTCACCACGGTACAGGTTATTACAGTGTAAAACACACACTAGCGCATGTGATCCTACGGCAAACATCATTCACAAACATTCGCCTGTACTCAGCTATAAAGCAAGTGGTTTTGTAGAGTTTAGCATTCAGGTTCTACTAGTAGAAACGAGAAAGCAAGAAAATCAAAACACGACAATTAGACAATGGTTTGTAAATTGAAGAAACTGTGTAAAAGGAAGTAGAGGTCAGGGTTGCTGTCAAGATTCATACAACTCATAAAAGGAAATTGCATAATGTATTTAGTTTTTTTCTATGAGCTAACCTAATTCAGCTTCTGAAACTGTTGACATTCATAATATTAAACTCTTTCATTCAAGGTTTCTGCGATACTAAACGCTTCTTCTTAAAGCAAACAAGGTCAACTTTTGACCAGATTGCTCAAGACTTTCAGCCAACTGAAGAGTCCCTGAAAAGATACTTTGAAATTGCTCAGTATTTTGTAATATAAATAGGTTTTCAACAGAGACACAAATACAGAAGCATTTCTACAGTTTCTGCATGAGCAAAACACAATTCTTCATCCTTTGAACACATAGCAAAAAGAGACGTAGCATTTCACAGCCACAGTTTCCCAAAACTCTTCTGATTGGCAGTGATATCATCAATGATAATGAGAAAACAATGAAAGATGCACATTACGATGATAAGTCAACTTTTTTTTATTAGAAAACAAAACAACAATACCGCTATGCTACCAATGTTTTTAATGCTACCTTTGAACACTGGTAAACTGAAGCACTTTGATAGTGGGTTAACTCCAACAGATCTTTTACATATATAGTATAATTAATCAGATTTATACACATAACCGTTAAAATGAGCTTGTGTACAAAATATTGCAAACACACATGTGAATATTAAGTTACAAGCTAGTCAGAATGTGCAAGTCATGTTGCAAATGCACTCTTTCTGTAACCACGCACTAAAACACGGACAATTAATAATTAAAGACGAAGAACATAAAGAATTAACTAAATTGCTTATTACTTGAAATTATCATATACATATAGCCTAATGTTTGAACACTTTAGAACTTCCTTGTCAACTAAAATGTTGTTTTTGCCAACAAAAGTTAGTGTAAAATTTACTAGCCATGGACGGAATTTTTGGTAACTCAAAATATTTGGCCAAAACAGCAAAAAGTGAATTTTAGGTTTCAGCCCAAATGGTTTTGGAGGCAGCAAAACGTGACGTTTGACGTGAAGATGTTGATTGGGTCAGCATCTTTTTGGGGCAAAAAACACTAAATATATCAGCAGTGTGAATGCATTAATTTATCCTAGAGTAGCAATATGCTAAAAGTGTTCTGCTGAAATATTAATAGTCAGCTTGTTGTCGGAGAGCTTCATAAGTAGTTCAATTACCCATGACCCAAATTTGATTTTCGGTTTTGGTTTTCAGCTGAACGAAAGTGAACATTTTGGTTTTGGTGTTTTGGTAAAAAAAAATATAATAATTTGGTGCATTACTAAAATTTAATCTAATTAATGAATATGATGATGAAATATCAACTACATTTTTCATTAAATGACAAAAACACAAAAAATGATATAAAAATTTAAACACTGAACTCCGGATGGGATACTCAATTTAGAGGCTTGAGTCCGTAGGGTACTTGATGGCCCACTATAGCGCCTCTTAAGACCAACCATTCTTCAGTGTTTAGCTCTAGACAGCCCACTCTGGACTCTTTAGCGCAAGATAAAACTTTAGATTTACTAGAGCTGAGCTTTACTAGTGAGTTTCCTAGAGCTAAAAACTTGAACTCGAGAGTACAGCCAAATGTTGGGTCTCTGAGTCTACAACAACCAAGTTAAAGTCTTTGTTTCTTGTTAATATTTGATTGGTTCTGTTGATTCACATTGGTTTCCTTTGTGTTGTAACCAGAACCTGGGATGAAACGACCATATCTGGCCACAGAGCAGCTCACGGGGAGCAGGTTATGAGCTTATGCGATGTCGTATACAAAGCCTCTTTCCAGGAACACTGGCTTAACACATTTGCAGCACTCATTTGCAGCACATTTACTGGTGCTAAGGTTGCTAGAGGATGACTATCTATTCACTTGTGTATAAAGCATAGTTGTTAACCCTCATGTCGCTCCAAACCTGGAAAACAAAAAGAGATATTTAAAAAAAAAAATTTTTTTTGTACTTTCATTGGATGTCAATGGGGTCCAAAGAACACCCCATTGGGCCCCACTGACAAAAAAACACAGATACCTTTTTTCAAAATATGTTCCACATAAGAAAAAAAGTCATACAGGTTTGGGAACAACATGAGGGTCAATAAATGATAACCTATCTGAAAGATTTTTACAACAAAACACCCCAAGAATTATCTTTCCCTGAAGTCCTTTGAAATGGCATTTGCATCATTTATCAGTTGCCTGCATAGTTTATTTGTACATTTTTAGTGGTTTCTAAAAATGGACACAGCCAAGTGTCTTTACACATGTCCGCATTGTACGAAACAAGCTCCCATAACACTAAAAGGCAGCTGTGTAAACAACAGGGGGTCAGAGTTCATGACCTGTAGGAGCAAACATGCGACCTTTCAGCACGGTCACAGCCGCTCATTCAAACTCCCACACCCAACTTATTACAATCATTAATCTACGACACAATCTACATGGAAAGGAACAGACAGACAAAATGTCCCATCAATAATAAATACATTTGATCATACGTTAGACTAAATTTACATCAAGCTTTACAATGTACCTTTAAAAGCAAGACTTTTGAAACAAAAGCCTCACTGTTTGAGATTTCTCACACTTACTGTAAACGTGACGCTGTTGAAGTATGAAAAGATTTGAAGAAGAGCCACAAAGATTTTTAATCGTAAGATCTCTAAATCACAAATCACTCCTCAAAATAACTTCCATATCTGATACTTACATCAGCACAACCTTATTTGTCCTGCGTGTCAATGCAGAAAGGATAATCTCTTTGTATAACTTGCTAAACTGTGATGTGTGTATATGTGAGAGCATGTGTGTGGCGGAACATTTCTCTTCTGTAGAAGTTCCCCGGATGTCTTCGAATACCACAAACACCGAAACACTTACAATTTTCCGCTGAGTGGGGTTCAGACCACCAACACCTCAGTCAGTAGATCTCAGACAATGGGGTTACAAAATGAGTTTATTCCACACCCCAAAAAAACTCTCTTGGTCAGCCCCTAAACCACCTTCCGCCCGATATTTCCATCTTTCCTTTAATATGAAGTCTGTAACTAAAGCATCATAAGCTACAGAGTATTCTGATGAATTTCTGTGAGCATCAAGGGAAAATAAGATGTTGAACCCAATAATAATAATAATATAATAAATAAATAAAAATAATAATAATAAAGGCAACTGAATATATTGTTTAGAGTTAAGACTGCTAAAAAAAAAATAATAATTTGGATTTATAATTAAAAAAACAATTCATATCTTTTGTTGTTTATGTCATTGTCAACAGCCATGTGTCAAATCAAACTTTATGGTATTTTACAGTAAATGTACTTGTAATATGGCCAATACTAATACAATATTTAGCCCATTATTTGTTCTGTTGTCGTTTATGCACTTCCAAAATTGTAAATATTCCAAGTAACATTTTGTGTATATTTGGATCTATGCAGTTCATGGTATTTCAGCACACTTCAATGCTCAATTTTAAGGACATTTTACAAGTAAACTTAGTGGTTCTCAACTGGTTTTGCTAGTACTATACCCAGACACTATATTCAAGTCAAGTGGCAGTAAAAACACATCACCTTAAAAGGTACCGCTGGACATTACAAGTAACATTGTACAAGTAAAATGACATGCATTGCTCAAATTTTACTTGTAATATATTTTACAAATTGCATGCACACTTAAAGCTTTACTTGTAAACATCCAATGCAAATCTAGCATTGGACGTCAAGTGGCAGCCGAAAACAGTATCATACAAGATACCGCTGGACATTACAAGTAACATTGTACAAGTAAAATTGCATACGTTGTTAAAATTTTACTTGTAATATTTAAAACGGCATGCACACTTAAAACTTTGCTTGTAAACATCCGTGAAAATCTTGCATTGGACGTCAAGTGGCAGCCGAAAACAGTATCATACAAGATACCGCTGGACATTACAAGTAACGCTTTTACAAGTAAAATGACATACATTGCTCAAATTTTACTTGTAATATATTTTACAAATTGCATGCACACTTAAAGCTTTATTTGTAAACATCCAATGCAAATCTAGCATTGGACGTCAAGTGGCAGCCGAAAACAGTATCATACAAGATACCGCTGGACATTACAAGTAACGCTTTACAAGTAAAATGACATACATTGCTCAAATTTTACTTGTAATATATTTTACAAATTGCATGCACACTTAAAGCTTTATTTGTAAACATCCAATGCAAATCTAGCATTGGGCGTCAAGTGGCAGCCGAAAAACAGTATCATACAAGATACCGCTGGACATTACAAGTAACATTTTACAAGTAAAATTACATACATTGTTAAAATTTTACAAGTAATATTTCACAATTGCATGCACACTTTGCTTGTTAACATCCAATAAAAATCTTGCATTGGACACCAAGTGGCAGCTCAAAACAGTATCATACAAGACACCGCTAGACATTACAAGTAACATTTTACAAGTAAAAGTGCATACATTGTTAATTTACAAGTCATATTTTATAATCTCATACACACTTAAAATTTTGCTTGTAAACATCCTATGCAAATCTTTCATTGGACGTCAAGTGGCAGCCAAAAACAGTATCTTACAAGACACTGTTGGACCTATCAAGTAACATTTTACAAAGTAAAAATTGCAATTGCATACACTCTTAAAAAAATGCATTTTTACAATTTTGCTTGTAAACGCCAATGCAAGCCCAAAACATTACCTTGCATTACTGTTAGACCTGACAAGTAAAATTTTACCAGTAAAATTACATACTAATTTCAAATTTTACAACTGTATGTATACCTAAACTTTGCTTGTTAACATCCAATGCGCAATCTCAGTCCTGAAGCAAAACCAGTTGAGTACCACTGAGATAGAAGATAAGACAAAGATGCTAACAGACCAACAGGATGTCATTCATGCACTCATTCATATGTCACCTAATACACCTGAATCAAAGCCAGCTTTACAGGACCATCCATACCATCCATTAAAAAAAAACATTCAACTGAATGCAGTTGCATGACACATCAATTTTCACAAGAAAAGGGCAAACATCCAAACAAGCACATCAGCAGAAGAATACCACACATACAGATCTTGCATTACAGTCTGTTGAAGAATGCGCACACACACACACACACACACCAGGGGGACAGAACAGTAGATGATGTCACCTCAACCAGGGGAGATGCGTAGTGCACAGAAAACAATTAAAACAAACCTTATTGCACCAATATAAGGTCCTCTCTGGATGCAACTGTATGCAAGCAGATTATTTGCATGCAAAGGATGAGAGCTGAGGTTATGTAATGATGTGGCTGAGAAAATAAAGCACAATGGGAGCAGCTGAGATGTACAGATGTGACATAAACCTTAAATAAACACAAAAGCTCAAATATATCTCACATGACAGCTGAAGGATCTCGAAAAGAGGCCATTGAGAGGGTTGCCAGGTATCAAGAACAGAACGAACCACACTATGCATTCAATCCATGTTGCCTGGCTGCACAAATCACAGACACTGCATGCATTTGGGCATCATATGAATGGATTATCTGGACATGCAGCAGAAATGAAACCCTGGACGTTACATAAAGACGTTTGCATGGCATCCGAAGCAACCTGTCCCTAAAATCAGCGTGCAAGGTGAATGCACGCTTTATGCCTCTGCCTGTGCACCATTTCAGGGATCTGGAAGCTTGCATTGGTTGGTTTGGTTGCTATGCAATGGGATAAAAAAGGAAGACAGGGCATGCATGCATGCATGAATGGTGACACCAATACAGAAATACAACCATAATGCATGCTTACCTTCATATACAGGTTTAGGAGAGTCCAGTGAATTGAAGATGATCTTGAATTATGATGAAAGGAGAATAGGAGGGGGGAGTGGACAAAACGGCAGCTCATCTGCAGGAAAAGAACCACATTGCTGTAGATGTTCACATTACATTCAATTCAAGGGGCCTCTGGCACAGTAAGAAATAATCATTCCAAAATGGGGACGCGATCCTGGCTCTTTCTTGGGTGCGGTGCATTAAATCAAAGCCTCAAACGCAATGGCAATCTTCTCTGTGGCTGCTGGCCGGGTTTAGCTCTATAATCCTGCATATGTCTCTGTATTGCCGCTACTGGCTGCTGCGGCTGCAACGTGCAGCGTTAACATGGCGCAACCGCACACGCCCCGCCCACATTCTCATAGGTCTGACGTGAGGGCGTGGCCAAGACGCGGAGGCGGGGTCTAAAACGCATCGGTTCAGTTCTCAAGATAGATAGATAGATAGATAGATAGATTGTGCATTTAGTCTGTTTTAAACTAAATGTACACAATACGATTCCCAACTTATGTTGTCACATAAGTTTTGATTGCAATAATTGATATCATCTATCTATCTATCTATCTATCTATCTATCTATCTATCTATCTATCTATCTATCTATCTATCTATCTATCTATCTATGATGGAATATCATATAGCCCAAATACTTTACAAAAACTAGCCCCTACTAAATTAAAGGACAGTTCACCCAAAAATGAAAATGTTGTCATTAGCCTACTTATCACCCTACAGTTGTTCCAAACTTGTATGAGTTTTTCTTCTGTTGAACACATAAAAGAAGATATTTTGAAGAATGTTGGTAACAGCTGACGGCACCCTTTGACTTCCATAGTAGGAAGGAAAAAATGGAAGTCGATGGGTGCCGTCAGCTGTTACCAACATTCTTCAAAATATCTTCTTTTATGTGTTCAGCAGAAGAAACTCATACAGGTTTGGAACAACTTGAGTGTGAGTAAAAGATGACAATTTTAATTCTGGGGTGAACTACCCCTTTAAAATCACCAGCTTCTGGTCTAAGCTTGTGTGTGTTTGTAGCGCCATCTTCTGGAGAGGATGTATTTATGTCTCATTTCCAAGGTGTGACCTGAATCTGCACTTCTAACATAATTACATCACATTAACACTTTATAGAAGGCAGCAACTCTAGATTGAACTCTGTCATTATAAAATGGACGGTTCACTCCCCGATGATGGTTTGAAGCAGCTTTAGATGACGATTAGAGCATTGGCGAGGGTTCAAGAGAAAGCCTGGCTGTTACTAGGCAACCATTATGAAGTCATAGAGCGATTCTAGAACGCATTACTGCTACAGATCTGTTTCCAGCATATTCTCCTGTAGTAAATTACATAATTTGTTTGTGTACAAATGCGCCGGAAACTAAAATGTCTCTTATCTTTAGCTGAAGGAGCGTGGGCTGTGAAAAATGCATATTAATTTCTCAACAGTCGAATCATAGCGTCAGCTCGTCAGTTTGAAATGAATGGATTTTGTTGGATATAGATTTGAAATTTGGTGTTGAACCTTAAAATATGACAGTTACAAAAAGTAAGGGTCTTTTACATGGTACCATGTTTAGTTTTGGTGTTTTTTTTTTTTTTTTTTTTTTTGGAGCTTCGTGTAAGCTACCATGGTACAATTGCTTCACTATTTTACACCCGCGTCTGTCAAAAACATGAACGCCCAAAAATGATTGACAGGCGTAGAGGGGTTTTACTGAAAAGCACGGGATACTCCTTACTTTTTTTTTTTTTTTTTTTTTTTTTTTTACCTGAAAAGAAAGGGCCGTCAGACGAGTAACTTCTCTGTGTGTGACATCTGTAAAACGTGTGTAAAACTTGCTACCTTCCCTCTCTATATTATTTTGTATACAGTCAATTATTTATTGTGTATTTTTGCTTCATATTTTCAATTGTTTGTGTAATACAACGAGTAATATATATATATATATATATATATATATATATATATATATATATATATATATATATATATATATATATATATATATATATACACTCTTCGAAATAAGGAATTGACTCATGCGAGTGCTTCCAAACTGAGCTCTGACAGTGGAACGTACCAAACCCGAGAGGAAGAGGGGTGACCAACTAGCTGTTTTCCAGATTTATTCTTAATATATCTATCTAAAATTCGATTCATCCATTTTTAGTGAACAATATGGTTAAAAATAAGCATTAGCACACATATGTATCGTCAAATATTTAAAATAAGCTTGATGTGTGTCAAAGAACTGACCGGTTTCCCCCTGCCAGAGCTGTAAATCATTGTAAAGTAACTGTGAACGCTCTCGAGGTGTGAGGAACTGAAAACGGCTCTTCGCGCGGCCCGATAAAAAGCCACTGCATCCAGTTGTATAACAAATAGACAAACGTTTCCGCGTGAGTATTTACTCGGTAATGTCGGCAGCAACATCTGTGGAAACGGATCGGGCTATTGGCATATGCTGTCATCTTGTGAAAAGGTAATCATTTTTAATGCATACATAAATGCATGGGGATTGCATCTATCAACAGCACGGAGAAATACAATCCAGGCTTCTATATATCAAACGGGCGTTTTAAGATTATTTCTATATAGATATGCATGTTTTACCAGTTGAATCATGCATTTATGCATTATGCATGAACATATTAAGTGATCAAATTGGTGAGTTGCAACATTAAGCGGTGCACACACACACACACACACACACATCTCAATGCAGGAGACATTGTTTCCTTTTTGCCAGGAAGATGCTTTCATTGCAGTGTAGCTGCACATAATGGAGATCATAGATATGCACATACCTAAGATAAAGCCTAATGGGTAATGCATTAGGCAACCCAGACAGAATGATCAAGGTGGGTGTATTGATATAGCCTATGCATAGCTCAGATGAGTGCTGAAGCCATGCACTGATTTGACCATATATCACACATCATGCACAAAATTAATATACAATTAAATTTTAGTCCAAAGGAGATTGTACAGTTGTACGATGGGAAGGAGGTACAGTATGTGACATGGATGTTTTCACTAGTGATAAACCGAAAGCCGATTAATCGACCGATTAATCGACCGATTCCCCCCCCAGGGTTTCAGTTATTTTTAGTGAATGGTTATTGTGAAAATGATTTGCGCAAATATTTTTTAAATGTAGGCCCAATAAAAGTCGTGAATAATATACTATAATTTATGTTTATCTTTTAAGTAAATATTTAATTGAATATATTAAAATTGTAAACATTTTATCGAGATCAGCTTCGTCCCAACCATTTTTTCCCGAACACGAATAGACTGTCTGTCATATGCTTGCGTTTGGAGCCACACACGCACAAAAATATGAAATTAGTTCTCTCGCTTTAGTTCAGCTGTATGCTTTTTAAATTGATTTAGTAAATCTTGGCTATAAATTGTACTGATTCCCGTTTTGATTTATCTAAAACAAGGGAAGAAATGATTAAACATGGCCACGATTTAGTAAATGAGGAAATTATATTGTGCGCATGATTTAGTAAAACAATGGAAATAATTTTATTTTGTGCACAATTTAGTAAACGAGGAAGGGAATTATATCGTATGCACAATTTATTAAAAGGAGTGAACAAATGATTATATTGTGCGCATGATTTAGTAAAACGAGGGTACAAATGATTATATTGTGCGCATGATTCGCTTAAAAACGAGGGAATGAATTGGTAAAACATTGTGACGTATATTAGCAAGTCAAGGGAACTAATTGTTAATTTGTGGCCGCGATATACATATTTTGTACATATACATATACATACAGAATGTCTTAAGCGGCCTGTATTAGATCCAGGTGGTTTCATGATCCTTAAGAAGTGGAGTCACATCCCCGATGATTTCAGAAAGGAAATCCTGAACTTCCCTCTATTGTGGCTGACAGGAAGGGCGACTGGAAGAGATGTGTAATACTGACATCTGACATCAGGGGTAAAGAGCCAACAGTTATAAGAGGCTGTGTGGTATAAATGTTTTTGTGGTCGTTTGCTGTATTTCAGAGGCTTTGACGCACTTTCGCTTTGAACAGTTTTAGCTCACTGGTCAATCTGTCTGGGGCTGTCTTGATGTTGGCAGTTTCGAGCTGAGATCACACTGCAAAATCACAGCGTGGCAATCCAAGTGTCTCGTCTAGACCATATTTCCTGTGTGTGTGATGATCTGGTTGGATGTCTGGTAAAAGCCTTCTTCTTTATGCCAATATAGAGTCCATTAATGACATTTCAGACATTAGAAAAGTCTGAATCAATGTTTTTTTTTTTTTCTCTTAAGAAACAGCTCACCCAAAAAAAGAAAGTTTGGTCAGCGTTTATTCACCCTCATGGTGTTCAAACTCACTTTATTGCTTTCCTAAAACACAAACAGAGATGTTTTGAAGAACGTTCTGGTTGTTTGAGTCAGTTTTGTTTGCAACGAATCACAAAACCTTCGCTCATGAATCATAATTTTCCTGTTTTTGAGTTCAACTCACTGACTCTTTGTTTCCCTAAGATATTATTCCGTGAACCAGAAAAAGGTTTGATTGACTGGGATTGGATTAGATTGTGAAATGTAAAGGATATTTTAGGATATGACATTATTGGTTAGTATTGTTTTCCCAACCCACAAGGCCTTGATGACATCAGCAGAAATGAGAAGTTGTTTCCGAGGCAGAGAAAGAATTGAATCTTTGATAAAGGATTGTAAATGCAGATAAAGGAGTAGATAAAGTAGATCAAAATAATATTGTATGTTAAATATAATATATAGTCATATATTATATATTTACATTATTATTATTATTATTACATTTTTATTATCATTATCGATCCATCCATTTTTATTATTGAATTTTTATTTTTTAAATGTTTACATTTATTTTATGTATAATAGTTTATTTTTATAAATAATATTTTAATAATAATAATAATTATTATTATATGTATACATTTTTTATTATTTATTTTTATTTAAAAATATTTTGATTTATTTTAGTTATTGTTATTAATATTTTAATCATTATATATATATTTTTTATTTTTTATTTTTATTTTTTCAGGTTTTTAAACTATCAAAATATTTTTGAAAAACTAAATATTTTTGTTTATTTGATATGTAATAGTTATTGTTTTTAGTAATATTTTATTAATAATTATATAATTTTCTTATTTGATTTTAAATATATATATATATATATATTTATTTATTTTATATATAATAGTTATTATTAATAATATTTTATTAATAATAATAATTATATATAATGTTTTTTATTGAAATATTTTATGTATTTGATATATAATAGTGTTATTATAATATCAAATTAATAATATTTGTGTTAATAATATTTTAATAATAATGAATATATATATAGTTTTATTATTTATTTATTTTTATATATAATAGTTATTGTTGTTATTAATAATTAAATATTAATATTATTCAAGGACTATATATATATATATATATATATATATATATATATATATATATATATATATATATATATATATATATAAAAATATTATTTATTTACTTTTTTTTTATTATTTCTGTTAAAATTTCTCAGATAACAGAGAAACTCCATAAAGGCACTAGTGCAAATGCACTTTATCATACTAAATCATTTCAGCTGATTAAATAATAAATGTCTTATCCACTGTTTAAGCATATACATAATATGCATTTAAGCATTAAGCATTTGTTTGCCTGCCTACCAAATCGACAGCAATCTCTCATCTGACACCATTTTCTCTCTATTGCAGGTGTAGCTGTCTCCATGGCGACCAGCGTGGTTCCCGGGGACAACCTGCCCACATATAAGCTGGTTGTGGTGGGAGACGGAGGCGTGGGGAAAAGCGCTCACCATACAATTCTTCCAGAAGATCTTCGTCCCTGACTACGACCCCACCATCGAGGACTCAGACTTCAAACACACCGAGATCGATGGACAGTGGGCCATTTTGGACGGTGAGCAGTTCATTACGACGCCAATAGAGGGCAGTGCAGCTCAAGTGCAGCTAAAACAAATCTGAGTTTATTTTATGCACAACAAGAAATCATGAAGCAGTCATTTCTGACTATTAAATATTTATATGAGCACAAAACATGAAATAAATCACAAAATGATGAGATGGGGGTGGGGGTCAGTATAGAGATATTAACAGTGATAGAAAATATTTGACTTTTAATATATTTAGAGTCAACTTATTTTGGTATTATCTATTTTACTATTATAGGATTAGTTTTTATTTGTATATTTACGGTGTTCATTTTAAATGAAGTTTTAGTCATTTGCAATGCGCTTTTGTCACGTAACAATTACTTTTTTTATTCCAGTTATTTGCTAAGAAAATATTTCTATATATTTTCTATACAATTTTAATCTAATGTTTATATTTTATTTTATTTCAGCTTTATTTGCTGAATTTATATGTTTTAGTTAACAATAACAATGATTATCTTATGAATAAATAGTCTTATGTAATATGTGCAATACATAAATAAAAGTTATATTCATTTACATTTATGCATTTAGCAGACGCTTTTATCCAAAGCAACTTGCAAAAGAGGAACAGTATTCTTGCAAAAGCAAAATGAGTAAAAGTTATTGAGAAAAGGCTTTATTTAATATTTATAAATTTATCAAATACCTTTTACCTTTTAATATAATATATTTATATATATATATATATATATATATATATATTATAATTCTATAATTCTATTTATGTAAAATACTTGAAAAAAAGTTTAATTTAAAAATAAAATAGTAAATAAAACGACCTAAAAATTCTTTTTTTTTTAAAGAAATTATTACAAAAATGAAGTAACTTAAGTTACTAAATGAAGTAATACATGCTTTTATTACAAAAGAGGAGCAAAAATGACTGGGAAATGCTTCATTTAATAAATATTTGTCAAATATTTTACTTTTACCTTTCAATATAACACATTAAGATAATACTTATTTTTTTCATTAGGAATGATCAATATAACAATGACAGTGGAAGGTTTCATTTCAAAATAAAATGAAAAGTAAAACAATGCAAATGAAGTAAACAACAGTGTGTATTTGTGTGAAAAGCAGTGGCGATCTGTGTGTTTGTGTAGTTCTGGACACGGCCGGACAGGAGGAGTTCAGTGCCATGAGGGAGCAGTACATGAGGACCGGAGACGGATTTCTCATCGTCTTCTCAGTCACCGACAAAGCCAGTTTTGAACACGTGGACCGATTCCACCAGCTTATTCTGAGAGTGAAGGACAGGTACGGACGCGCATCAAAACGACAACCATCTACTAAAAACGGAAAGGTTTTTCCTTTGTGTTTTCCACGTACAGACAACAACGTTGTCAACAGTCAGTAATGTCCCTTACTGTGTCTCTTGATTGTGCCTGTGTCGCAGGGAGTCGTTTCCCATGGTTCTAGTGGCAAATAAAGTCGACCTGGTGCATTTACGCAAGATCACCAGTGAGCAGGGACGAGAGATGGCCTCCAAACACAGCGTGAGCGAAACCTGTCGTATCATTCTGAATGAACCAGCAAAACAAGGTTTTATCTACCGGGATTTGACTGGATTTTGAAAAGTAAAACATTTTAGGGCATGAAATTATTGGTTGATATTGTTTTTCCAACTCACAAGGCCTCGAAAGATTTTGGAAGCTAATATTGTTTTTATTTTATATTTTTATATTGTTGCATTATTTTAATATTCATTATTATTGAATAATAAATATTAAAATAATAATGTAAATATATCTAATATATTATATTTTTTATATCTGTACATTATTATTGCATTATTTTATTATTGAATATTAAATATATTAGATATATAAAAAGTTTTATTATTATTTATTTTTTTACAATAATGCAAACCAATACATTTTTCACATTAAGACTAGCAATGTTTATTAAGAAACAATCTGTTTTTATTTCCTGTTAATTTTTCTACATTATTATGTTTATATATATAAATAATATTAAAATATATATTTATTTATACACACATTATTACATTATTTATATTTTTAATATATAATAATTATTGATCAGTCAATTTGTTATTATTTAACCTTTAATTTAATTTTTTTATATATATATTTTACAATATTTTTACATAATGCATTGCAAACCAATAAATAGTTCAATGTTTATTATTAAGAAAGAGCCCATTTGAATAATGTCACATTCACGTTAGTTAATCGTCACAGATTTCATATTATTATTCTCATCAATCAATTAATTTTTTTGATTAATCTTTTATGTAATATTTTTATTTTACAATAATGCAAACCAATAAATAGTTCATAATAAGACCAGCATTTAATAATTTTGATTTCATGTTGAATTAAAAATTTTTTTAATAAAAACTATAATTATTGTAATTATAATATAATTATATGAAACCTCTTTTTAATCGTGTCACATCTACTATGAATATATATTGCTGTTGTAATTGTTGTGTTTTTATGTCTTCATCACAGATCACGATATTGAGACGAGTGCAAAGGACCCGCCCATGAATGTAGACAAAGCGCTTCACGAGCTCGCAGAGTGATACGGTGCGCCGAAGTTTACAGATTCCGCCCTGCTTTGACCCGCCAGTGATTTACAAAGCTAGCTACGCTGCTAGCATTCCCATTCATCTCAATGGCACTGATGTTGGTTGATCTCTGTTCACAGTCAGCAGATCCCAGAACGGGTCTGAAGAAGAAGAGGAAAGCCAAATGGAGGGCGGACAGACCGTCGGGTTCCCAGAGGCTGCACTGCGCCTTACTGTGACCGCACACCCCTCTATCTCTGGGCGCCAATGCCGCGATGATGACTCCAAGACTCGGACTGTTAAAACACACACACACACGCACACACACACAAAGCTATGATAATATCCAGGAACTAGAGAACACAGATTCAATATTCAATATAATGTGGAATTTCAGGCAGTTTTCATGGGATTTTCCTAGCAGGTGAAAAATGACAGGATTCTAGCGCTGTTCACTCATGTTATTTCTCAGAGAACAATTCAGAGACACACTTTCTGAGGCCTTGTTTTGTATTGTGTTTCTATATTTATTGTGCTGAATTCTATATTGTTAAGTGATTGTTAATACAGCGTAACGGGCTTTGAAAACGGCCTGTTCTTGGAATAGACGTCCGTGACTGATCAGAATTACAGTTGCACAACGGGCACATATAGATGCACTCAGAAAGGAGGAGGGGGTGGGGTCAAATACTGGTTACCATGGGTACCATATTTTACAAAATTAAGATACATTTCCAAAACACTGCAAAAAAACCAAACAAAACAGCAATAGGGTTACACACAACACTAAAATAACAAAATTAACCAAATAAAGTAAAAATTGTACATGAAATTATATCATTTTTAACTATTTCAACAACATTTTACCATAAAAATGCTTGCATTTGCTTATTAAATATAAATACGCTTTTACCATATATGGTAAGGTAACATGATGTCATCCAATAAGTTGTAGTTTCTGTAGCATTTTTCCCATTAAAATGTTACTCCCATTATTAGTGTAACTTCAGCTATTTTTAGAAAAACATTATTTTAGAGAGAAAATACAAAAATAAGGTGCGTTCACGCCATGTTATCATTACTATAATTGCGAGATTTCATCAAAAAGCATTCAAATCCTCGTAGAGCTCGTAATTTTGTAAGATGCAAATTTTCGGAGAGCTCCTACTTGTACCACCTGACCGCTACAGATTCATTTAGCCGTTGATAGTGTTGCCATAGAAACGCATAATTCCAAGGCCGTAAATGGCTCCGAAAATAACGTCACGTGTTGTAATCTCGAGATTACGGTAATTACAACATGGTGCGAACGCAGCAATACCTTTCAGTATTTTCTTGCTAAAAAGTGCCAAACCCGATCTCACGGGAAAACGTAACTATGTTATGAGGAGTGCTTTCGCATGAATTCGTACAATGTGAATCGTTCAAAAACTTACCCAAACCCCACCCCTAAACGTAACCGCCACTGGGGCGTAAGCAGATCAAAAGAAAACGTACGATTGATATTGTACGAATTAGCCACCAATTTGCCAAAAAGTACAATAGTTAAGAATTTTTGGTATTTTTAGAAAAACATTATTTTATAGTTTATTTTAGTTAATTGGATGGCAGAAGATACAAAAATAAGGTGCGTTCATGCCATGTTGTAATTACCGTAAAAAGTGTTCACGTCCTCGTAGAGCTCGTAATTTCAGCTTGTAAGATGCAAATTTTCTGAGAGCTCCTACTTGTACCACCTGACCTCTGCAGGTTTATTTACCCGTTGATAGTGTTGCCATAGAAATGCATAATTCCGAGAACGTGAACGGCTCCGAAAAGAACGTCATGTGTTGTAATCTCGAGATTACGGTAATTACAACATGGTGCGAACGCAGCAAAACTTTTCAGTATTTTCTTGCTAAAAAGTGGCAAACCTGAGCTCACAGGAAAATTTAACTATGTTATGAGGTAGTGCTTTTGCATGATTTCGTACAATGTGAATCATACAAAATGCACGATTATTAGAAAGAAAGCATGAAGGCCCACCCTAACCCCACCCTTAAACATTACCGCCACTGGGGCTTAAGCAAAATGAACGAAAACAAACTAATGAGATTGTACGAATTAACACAAATTAGCCACCAATTCGCCAAAACGTAAAATAGTTATGAATTGATGGTATTTTAAGAAAAACATAATTTTATAGTTTATTTTAGTTAATTGGCAGAATTTTTTTTTTCAAAAATAAGGTGCATTCACGCCATGTTATAATTACTGTAATTACGAGATTTCATCTTGTAAAACGTGTTCACGTCCTCGTAGAGCTCGTAATTTCAGCTTGTAAGATGGGAATTTTCTGAGAACTCCTACTTGTACCACCTGACTGCTATTTAGCCATTGATAATGTTGCCATAGAAACAAATAATTCCAAGGACGCAAATAGCGCCGAAAATAGCATCATGTGTTTACGGCAATTACAACATGGTGCGAATGCAGCAAAACTTTTCAGTATTTTCTTGCTAAAAAGTGCCAAACCCGATCTCACGGGAAAACGTAACTATGTTATGAGGAGTGCTTTCGCATGAATTCGTACAATGTGAATCGTTCAAAAACTTACCCAAACCCCACCCCTAAACGTAACCGCCACTGCGGCGTAAGCAGAAAACGTACGATTGATATTGTACGAATTCGCCAAAATGTTAAATAGTTACGAAAAACATAATTTTATAGTTTATTTTAGTTAATTGGCAGAATTTTTTTTTTTTCAAAAATAAGGTGCGTTCACGCCATGTTATAATTACTGTAATTACGAGATTTCATCTTGTAAAACGTGCTCACGTCCTCGTAGAGCTCGTAATTTCAGCTTGTAAGATGGGAATTTTCTGAGAACTCCTACTTGTACCACCTGACTGCTATTTAGCCATTGATAATGTTGCCATAGAAACAAATAATTCCAAGGACGCAAATAGCGCCGAAAATAGCATCATGTGTTTACGGCAATTACAACATGGTGCGAATGCAGCAAAACTTTTCAGTATTTTCTTGCTAAAAAGTGCCAAACCCGATCTCACGGGAAAACGTAACTATGTTATGAGGAGTGCTTTCGCATGAATTCGTACAATGTGAATCGTTCAAAAACTTACCCAAACCCCACCCCTAAACGTAACCGCCACTGCGTCGTAAGCAGAAAACGTACGATTGATATTGTACGAATTCGCCAAAATGTTAAATAGTTACTTAAAAACATAATTTTATAGTTTATTTTAGTTAATTGGCAGAATTTTTTTTTCAAAATAAGGTGCGTTCACGCCATGTTATAATTACTGTAATTACGAGATTTCATCTTGTAAAACGTGCTCACGTCCTCGTAGAGCTCGTAATTTCAGCTTGTAAGATGGGAATTTTCTGAGAGCTCCTACTTGTACCACCTGTTGCCATAGAAACGCATAATTCCAAAGACGTAAACATAACGTCACGTATTGTAATCTCGAGATTACGGTAATTACAACATGGCATGAATGCAAAAATACTTTTCAGTGTTTTCTAGCGGCAAACCTGATCTCTTGGGAAAATGTAACTTAGCGCTTTCGTATGAATTCGTACACTGTGTTTCATACAAAATAAGTACAATTATTAGAAAGAAAGTAAGCATGAAGGCCCACCCTAACCCCAGCCCTAAAAGTAACTGCCACTGGGGTGTAAGCATATCGAATCTAAAAGCGTATGAATGAGATTGTATGCAATTAATACAAATTAGCCACCAATTAGCCAAAACGTAAAATAGTTACTTAATCGTCATGAGATTGTGTTGCATATTCTTCATGTTCTGCTTAGAAACAAAACGTAACTATGGTAACCGGAATTCGTTCACCCGGCGCTAAACCACGCCCCCAATGTGTGATGCGGTGCTGACTGTATCTATAAAAACTCAAAGATTGATGTTCTTACATCAGCTCCTCTTTGACGATATACGATGTTATTAAATCCAGATCTGTAAGACATCAGCTGATTGTAGATCAAGACTATCACATTGAAAGTTTTGTACATTTAATGCCTGATCTCAATTACGCTGCCATAAAACTGATTCAATCAGTAATTGCACAAAAACGTTACAGTGTTACATTGTGTCTTTGATGCTTTTGTTACATAGTTACAATGTAACATTCTACATTGTGACATCAAGGAACATTACGGTCATTAGATCAAGTGAGTTCCGCTTGGATCTCACGCTTATCTTTTTTGCTTGTCTTGAATGCATCGTCACTTTATTTTGAATGCGCCGCCGCTTCAAGTTCTCATTGATGTTTTGAATGTATCGTATGTTATTCTATACGCCGGTTTTGCTTTTTGATGTTTCAAAAGTACAGCTTTAGTGTTTAGCATATTAAAGGAACACCGCCCAAGTAGTTTGTTTTGTGATTCGTCTGCCCTTGTTTTCCTATACGTGTTATTTTAATCTTACGAAAGCAGATCTGTTTTGTTTCAAAGACTGGATGTCCTCCTGACATTTTCAATTTCCTTTGAAACTTGGTGCAAATTTTCCGGTTCTGTTATTACTGGATTTTTTTATTTGCTATTGTTTTTAAGTAATTTATTATATAAATTCTATGTATTCTGTGATCATGTTTGTATGAAGATTAAGATCATTAAGGCCAAAAACATGCTCTGAAAAAGAAGGGATTTTTGCATCAGGAATATTGTAAGAATTTGTAAAGTGGAATATAAACATATTATAATAAAAATCTAATAAATCAATCAATTTGTCCACTCATTATTTTATTTACAAGGTGCAAACAATGAAACAATATTTTAAAGTGTTCTCTGATATCTACATAGAGGGTGTGTGGCTTATTTAAGGTCAAAAACTGTCCAGATACAGTTTCACAGGTCCATTTACAACCCTAGAAATTGTCCCTAGAATGAAATGCTCTGTTTTTGCCTTATTTGGAAGGGTCATGAATAATAATGTTGAGCTCTGCTCTGATTGGCTCATTTCAGCAGCTCACACGAGTGCAGTTATTCACCAAACGCAATCGCAAACAGCACAAGCGGCAGAACACAGACCGACTGAATGACACTTTAAGCAGAGAATCTCAAATGGAGATTGCTGAAGTGCAGCTTACTTGTTTTATTGGTGTTTTCAGATCATCCGCACGTTGCCAGATTGCACGTTTAAGTAAAACACCGGAGAGAACGCGTGTTCTTTTAACAGAAAAGCTCTTATTGGGGGATTTAAATGACTGAAATCTGGCAACCACAAGCATGTGTCCTCTCCTCTTGCCTTAGTCATGGAAAAAAAAGGTCGTCAATGAACATTTTTCGTCTTATTTTCGTTAACGAAATTGACTAGTCAGAGCAAACTAACAACTTTGAATTCAATTGGTTGTGTATCCTGTTATAGATAAACATCAGTCATGCCTGTTGACTGTTCTGTTCTGTGGGAAGGCTATGAAAAGTGTTCATATGCATCCCCTGCACAGCCTGGAACATAACATTTATATCCATGATCTGCCGTTTTCACTATATTGTCCTCATTTTCACAATACCTGCAGAACTTCTGTTGATTCGGTGCAGGTCCACGTTAATACTGCCTGGCCTTGAACACGGCTGGTTATATGCAAATGTGGGGAGGCGTAAATATTAATGATCCCGACTGTTACGTCACAGTCATTTTTCATTGGTCTTTTTCAAGCACACTAGAAACAATGGTGTTTGAGGCTCATGGTATGTTAGTTCCATGTACAGAACCCTTATTATTCAACTATGCCAAGGTAAATACAGTTTTCCATTCTAGGGCACCTTTCATTTATTTGAATAAACGCTGCATGAATTAGTTGTTCAATATTGTAGTTTCTTTTACTATTACGCATATATAAATCTTAATTTAACAATTGCTATTTAATAATAACTGATAACAATAAACAAAGGCAAAAAGCTTTTTTTAAAAGAGCATGTTGCTTTACTACAATAAAATGTTTCCATTATTCCAATCATTCTATTATTCCCTTTGTTTATGTTATGCCTTTCAGCCACATGGTGACGCTATTTACTAAGGAATACTGCAGACTTCACAGAAAATGTACACCACAAGTATAAGAAAAACAGACGTTTTAAACACAAACATCTTTATTTCCTCTGAGACCTACTTTACATCAGAGGTACTGCTTGGGATATGAAACACGTACACATAGGCTACTAATATTCATAATTATTATTAACCTTATAGACAGATAAAACAATACTCACCCAAACACAGTAAGTGCAGAAGGAGGTGCTATTCATAAGAGGAACATTTCATAATTGCAATGCCCCTGTGACATCACAAACCATTCTATTCATGGTCATAAAGGGGTTGCAGCACTTTCTGAATGGATTTAGCTGTTGTTGTTGTTGTGCTGAAGTCCCACAGTCAGAAATAATGGCAGTTCAAGGTCAACGTTCCTTCTTGTGTAGCCCTACATCAAAAAGAGATATTTGCATTCAGCTCACGACACGGTCACTTCAATATCCAAACTGGCTATATATCGTTTTATCGTCTTTTTCTGCATGTATTTCTTCCTCAGAATGCATTAGGCCTACTTATGGAAGAATTTTTACATGTAATCTTCAAACGGTCTCATCAAATGGACCAGCGTTCAGACATCAAAAATAGACTGTTACATTTGAACCAACCAAAGGGATCTGTCCCCAAAATTTCTGGCTCATAAATTTCACATTTGCAAATCTTTTTAGTTTCTTGACGCTGCATACAAGTCATCATGAGAATATAAAAATGTTTCTGTAAAGTTGATAAAAGTGAAAGCTAAACTTACAGAGTCTGGTTTACATTGACAAATCAGAATCTCGTTCTGTGGTAATCGACGGCAACAAACGAGTGATTCTATAATTGAAAAGTCAAAATTATGATATTCTGTCATAATCATGAGATTAAAAGTCAAAATTATGATGAGCTAAATCCTATTTATGTGACAAAAGTCTAAATTATGACATATTAAGACATACTGTAATTATGAGATAAAAAGTCTAAATTATGATTGAGATTATGACATACAAAATTATGAAATATTACGTAAAATTCACGAGATAAAAAAATGACAAGCTAAGTCCTATTTATGAGATGAAAAGTCAAAATTATGGTATTCTTTCATAATCATAAGATACAATTTCCAAATTATACAAACTAAGTCCTATTTATGAGTCGAAGAGTCAAAATTATGACATACTAAGTCATATTAATGATATTAAAGTTACAAATCACAACAAACGAGTGATTATATAATTGGAGATACATTTTGCATTTCAAAAGTTAAGGAAAAAAAACTTCACTAACGAAAAACATTCTATTTTAATAATTAAGAGCTTTTTTTTTTTTTACATTTAATAATATATAGGATGGAGATTTGTGGGATGCGCATCCAGGGCACAAAGCTCCCATTCCACCACATCCCAAATATGCTCTACACAAAACGCTGCAAAGATAGAGCTACCAAGATCATCAAGGACTCTAATCACCCTGCAAACCCTCATTTCACGCTGCTACCATCTGGTAAGCGCTTCCGAAGCCTGATGGCCAAAACTGAGAGACTCAGGAGGAGCTTCTTCCCCAGGCCATCAGACTCCTGAACTCAGTCACTTAACATCACGTGACTTCACGCCAGGATAAACATCGATACACTGACATTGCACTGCACTTTCTGTTCTCGTTGTTACTGTGTAACAACCTGTCATAAACCTGTTTGCACATTATACTCTTTATACATTTGTTAACCACATATTTATAAGTCTACAGTTTACTCACTGCAAAGTCTACTTCAATTATTTTATTCCACTTTATCCTTATTTGTTACCTTTTTTTTTCTCTTGACTTGATTATTTATAATTCTACAGATATAGACATATATATATATATATATATATATATATATATAGATAGTACTTTTTTTATATCCTATTTCTATTATAATTTCTTCCTTGTGTTTTTAACTGTGAATTTGCACTGTCCATGGAGCGGACCTGTTTACATTTCACTGCCGGTTGTATATTCTGTATATAACTGTGTATGTGACAAATAAAACTCTTCAATCTTGAATCTATTGGGTTGAGATCTGGTGACTGTGGGGGCCATTTTAGTACAGTGAACTCATTGTCATGTTCAAGAAACCAATTTGAAATGATTCGAGCTTTGTGACATGGTGCATTATCCTGCTGGAAGTAGCCATCAGAGAATGGGTACATGGTGGTCATAAAGGGATGGACATGGTCAGAAACAATGCTCAGGTAGGCCGTGGCATTTAAACGATGCCCAATTGGCACTAAGGGGCCTAAAGTGTGCCAAGAAAACATCCCCCACACCATTACACCACCACCAGCCGGTGGGGTCTTCTGCTGTTGTAGCCCATCCGCCTCAAGGTTGTGCGTGTTGTGGCTTCACAAATGCTTTGCTGCATATCTCGGTTGTAACGAGTGGTTATTTCAGTCAAAGTTGCTCTTCTATCAGCTTGAATCAGTCGGCCCATTCTCCTCTGACCTCTAGCATCAACAAGGCATTTTCGGCATTTTCGCATTTTCCTGTATCTTACATAGTTGTGGGAGATTCCGCCAATTTCAAGGCAAAGTTATGGTATAGTAACAGAATTGACGCAAGATTTATGGACACATTTTTATAAGATAAAAGTTATTTTTAAACAATTTCATGTTGTAGCATTAGGAAATTGACTATTTATGCCTTTTATAAATAAAATAAATTAAATATTACCAAAAGAAATGTAAAATAAAATATTTTGATTACACAATGACACATGATGGAAAAAAATACTGTAATTCGGATAACAAGAAATCATGATTCCAGCTATATATATATATTACAGAAAATATAAACATTTTATGGCCTGTAACATCTAGTGATCCATTACAATGAGTAACAAATTATTAAAATAGGGCCAATTAAAAATACAACCATTTGAAAAAAGCAGGGAGAAAATAATGACTTTGGACACAAACATTGCACAAGTGCAATGCTCTTATAATGATATGAATAGACATCTGTGGGGCAAGAAACTGCATAGGTTTGCAACTGTTTCACGTGTATATTACACGGCTCTATATTTTTGTAAATGATATAGATGTCTGTTTGCTGGTATCACTGCGCTCTCGCTCGTTTAACGGCACGTAACTGGCCATGGAGAACTTCAGTAGGCTACGACTATTGCTGTATGCGGAGCATAAACATTTGGTAGATGGTTAAACGCTCATGAGTTCAAGCAAGCAAGAAAATTAAAATACTGCAAGACACACACAGTAAGATCTCATAAAGGCCGGTCAAAATGTATTAGCAAAGTGGCCTATACAACGAGACCATGTGCTATATTGTGTCGACTGGTGTTTCTGGCCTAAATTGTATACCTAAAAGTTTTCTTCTGATGCACTCTACAGTCAGAGTTAAAAGAAAAACGGAGGGCTCATGTGTAGCTATTCAAACGGTACCTTTCAAGGAGAGAAAAACGTGCGGTATGACCGATTTCCTCTTAAATTTCCACTCACTGTTCAGGGGGAATTGGACTGTGGCTGCAAAGAACATGGGTTTCTCTTTCAAGTTCTTTAGTAAGATGTAGTCCACTGTCAGAAGTTACCATCCAGAAGAAAACCTGAAGGCGTATGGGTAACTTAGTTATAAGTCTACTTGTAACCGCTCCCCTTTTCTCCTTTCTGGAACTTTTGTTTTCTTCTTTGTTTCTCAGCTTCTTCTCATTCTTGGATCGGATCTCCTTAGTCAAGCGTCTCTAGCACAAACCGCCTCTCATATCAATTATTCCTTTAGTTAAGAAAAGACGGAGAATATCAATTACCCACAATGCATTGCAGAATAACACCGAGTATCGTAGGAGAACATCAATACGGTGTGATTGAGTATTGTCTATCTGAATATGTGATAGTTAGCTGACTACACAATCTTTTATCATACCTGGCTGAATGAGAGGGATGTTTTGGGAGAACAACAAGCCAAATCTTCTTCCCTAAAATTGCATTGAGGAACAGGTGAGAATGGCATCTAACGAGGTCAGACTGAAGAGACGAGGCCATTTGCGAAAACTGTTATAAGACAGCTAGCAGGCCATTGCGACGGATATCCACATATACAGTGAGAAATTAAATAATAGTTTAGCCAAAAATGAAAATTCTGTCATCATTTATTCACCTCATGTCGTTCTAAACCTGCACGACTGACTGACTTTGGAAAACAACAGGAAATGAATAATCAACAAGTAACTGCTCTAACGGAAAAGTCAAGTCATAATTATGACAAACTAAGTCATATTTGAGTTAAAAAGTCTAAATTATGACAAGCTGCCCTATTTATGAGTCTAAATTATGACATAGGCCTACTAAGTCATAATCATGAGATAAAAAGTCGAAACTATGACAAGCTATAAGTCCTATTTCTGAGACAAAAATTTGATATACTGACATTGAGATAAAGTCAAAATTATGACATACTAATATAAAAGTAAAAAATGATGACATATCAAGACATATGAGAGTTGAAATTGACTTAAAAGGTCAGAATTCTGACAAAATAATTATTGCGTAATAAATCATAATTTAGAGTTTTTAATCTCATGATTGTGTCATTATGACTTAGTAAGTAATAATTTTGACTTTTTATCTTATAATTATGACGTAGGGGCCTACATATCTCATAATTTCCACTTTTTATAATAATGATGAAACAAAGTGTCAAAATGATGACTTTTTATGTCATAATTTCTTTTACATTTATAATGCCAATTATTTGTCATGTCGACTTTTCATCTCATAATTGACTTTTCTTAATTTTGAATTTTATATCTCATAATTAGGATTTAGGGGCTATTTCATTCCAATGCGCTACTTTTCCATTGCTTTTTAAAAAAATTGTAAACACACGCTAGACGGACATGTTGCATGTTTCGCCTCTCTTGCAGTGTCTTGCGCATGACACAGCGTTCTAAAAACATGTGGCAGTCAAGTGAAAATCAGTTTGACTTTTAAAAAACATGTCTCGAGTTTTTCCCCCATTCCTCTGCCCGTATCTCGCGTGTGTGTGACCGAGTCCTTAGTATGTCATAATTATGGGTCACCCAAGCATATTTATTTTCTTATGTGGCAGAAATGGCCTTCCATACATCTGCAAGACTTTTCCTGTCACAATTCAAACAGCAAAAGTGCTAACTTGGGTAAAATATGATTTCTTTTGCTGAGGGACTGATTAATCGGAACACATTTTTACCCAGCTCTGGAAAAGATTGAGCAGCCCAAACATTCCTTTATTGTTCCACAAAATAAAGTCATACGATTTACTCAACGTAACTGACAACAGAATTTTCATTCTTGCCGTTCAGTAAATATGCATTTGTAACCTCTGTTTTAGCTCCTGAGAACATCATCATCATCAAAGAACAGAAAACAAGGAAGGAGTCGCTCCCTGAAGACTTACAGTACATTGATTTCCATGCCACTGGGCCCGTTCAGCTCATTACTGTCAATTATCTTCAAAATCTTTTTCAAATCCCATATATCCCTTCCATCACAACACCCACCCGATGTAGATCTGAATCTCTGATGTTCCAGATCACAACACAACAAAAAGGGAAACAAAGCTGAGGTGAGTGCAAAGCTTCATCTATTTTTAATAATCACTCTCTGCATGGCTCTTTCTGTATAATTAGCAGGTGCAAATGTCAACTGAGCACTTGGAAACCTCAAGGTTTTGAAATGGAGAACGTGTTATATATGTGTGTATAAGTGTGATCTCATTATCTCAAGGTTTTATTTTCTTGTATATTGTTATAGAGTTTGTTTGATGTTCATTATTTTGCACGCAAGTGTATGCGAGTAACAACCAGAAATGGGAATGCTCATTACGATGCTTGCATTTCCTAAATTGGTGCTAGTTTTCATAGCCTGCAAGCAAAAAAAAAAAAATCACAAATGAATTCTGATTTCTCAGTTGGATAGCAAATTAACTTTTGCTTAAGGCTCCTGCTTTAGAATTTTCCTTCTGAGAAACAAACCCCGACACGCGAGTCCGGAATCAATTCGATTCGGAATTGATTCGAATCGGAATCAATTAATTCGATTCGAAATCAGTGAGCTTGCACTGACTGCTTCTGTCAGTGATTTATAAAGGGAGGGAGAGCGCGGTGATGGCTTTCTGTGTAATTAATTTGCAATAAAAGTTGTTGTTTTTCATGAGACTTTGTGAGTACTTCATAATTCACCTTGACAAAATGTATTTTTTTGATTGTGATTGTCAAAAACATGTGACGTGATTTTGACATGTGATTGACTAGTGATTTAACATGAAAATAAGTGGGGCAGCCAGAAATCTGCCCCAATGGTTTTCAATGAGAGCGCGTTGCAGTTCCATTTTTCACCACTGATTTATATTGGAAATTTGTGGGGCACTGTGGAGCTAGGGAGGGCTCAGAGACCGAAATTCCCAACTAGTATCATAAATACATGCCTGTTGAATCCATGTTCTACATTTTTATATATATATATATTATATATATATATATATATATATATATATATATATATATATATATATATATATATATATATATATATATATATATATATATATATATATATATATATATATATATATATATATATATAACATCGATATAGCGATCACCCGGATTTAGACCTACCTATATTGTATTTATATAAAGCGTTCACTGGCAAATTTGCTTTATGTATTTCCCCGTATTTCCTAAATGTCAGGAAACACGATTCCTGGCTGCATGTCAATATCCATGGATCACTGGATCTTTGGTAAGTTGTAAGGAACACTATATCGAGTCCAACCTTCTCAGTCCATCCTCTTAGGTGGGCGTGACACTCTTCCTGAGCGGGTCACATAAGAACGTCTCTCAGTTTGTTCTGCAACCGTTTGTCCTGCAACTGACAACCCTCGGGAAATGTAAACCACCAGCTTCCATAATCCATCCTCGGGTTGTTTTTGGGTCAGCACTCATCCTAACCCAAATGACGAAGCATCTGCTGACGGTCTGGTTTCATATGTTGGGGAGCAGTATTGGAGCCAGTATTGGAGTCGAACTGAGCTCCCTCTTTATTTTCTGGAAGGCTTCTCGCTGAGGTGTATTCCAACACCATTCGTTCTTTTCTGACAGCAGATCTTTCAATGGATATGTGATTGAAGCCAGGTGCGGTACAAATTTGCCATGCCCACGACCCTCCTAACATTTGCTACAGAGCTGGGCTCAGGCATATCCAGTATTGCTCTCACCTTGCTCGGATCAGGTGCGATTCCATCTGAAGTAACACTGTGTCCAACAAACATTATATTGTCCTTGGCAAAGACACATTTCTCATTCAGTGTTAGTCCTTTCTCTTCAAGTCTGCTCAAGGACCTGATGCAATCTTTCATTGTGTTGCTGTAGATTTTCCCCATACACCACAATATCATCTGTGTGACAAACTACTCCTGCGCAGCCTTCCAGCATCTGTGTCATTCGATGCTGGAAGTGTACCGGGCCATTTAAATCCCAAACAGTAACCGGTTAAAGCATACCGGCCAAATGGCGTGATGAAAGTGGTCAGAAACTAACTTTCCTTTGTCAAGGGAATTTGCCAAAACCCTGACTTCATGTACACTTTAGCCCCTGCTAACATGGCTAGCGTATGGTCAACTGCTGGTAAGATGTTTCTCTCTCGACAGACTCACTTGTTCAGGTGAGTAAGATCTCGCACAGTCTAATTTTCCTCTGAGCTTTAGGCACAACTACCAACCCTGCGCACCATGGAGTTGGCTCAGGGACCTTGGATATCACTCCCATGGCTTCCATGTGTTGCAGTTCAGCTTTCACTTTGTCTCACAGAGGGAGTGGAACTCTACGTGGAGATGACAGTGCATAAGGTATGGCTCCTTGCTCTAGTTCAGTCTTATGCGGCTCTTTCAAATTTCCCAAACCATTGAAGACAGTCGGATAGTTAGCGACAAAATCTTCCAATTTTGTCTGCACGCTGTGTAAGCATGTCATCAGATGCAAAGCCTCTATCGCTGGAAGCCTCAACAGTGCTTTGGACAGCCTTTTCACCACATAAATGCTTATTCTTGATGTTCAACTCACCCAGGAACCGTCCCTGAACATAGAGGGCCTGATTCCCGGGCCCATACAGGATTTTGCAAGGTGGCAGGAGTCACTTGTCTCCTATTGAACTCACCTCTCCCAGGAAAGCAAAGTCTTTCATGCTCTGCTCTTCTCGCTCCTGAGTGATGTCATTAACCATTCCAGCTGAACAACACTGCTTTGCGAAGTGTCCCTTTTTGTGGCATTTATGGCATTCCGCTTCACGTGCAGGGCACTCTTTCCAATTGTGTCTCTTTATATTTCCACATTTTCCACACCCAGCTGATTTACTGCCATTTCACTTTCTTTTGTAACCGTTTGGTTTTGAACCTAAAGCATGAACGTCCCCTGCTATTTGCACCTCCCGTGAGCTTCCACGCAGGATGGGTTGCTGTCTCTTCACAGCCTCACTCTGCCTCACTTTAATCATGGCTTTTTCAAGTGTGAGCTCAGGATCAAGTTGCAATCTTTCAGACAGTCTTGCATCCTGTATGCCAACGACAGTTCTGTCCCTTATCAGTTCATCTCTTAAGGCTCCAAACTCACAATGTTCTGCCAGTGTATGTACAGCAGTGATGGAAGCTTCTATACTATCTCCTGCCTCTTGATTATGTCTGTTAAAATGTGCACGTTCAAAAATCACATTACGTTTGCTTACACAATGCCGTGTGACGCCGTTTTCACTGTCTCGTATGACCTTTTCACCTCCTTAGACAGGGAAGAACATTCAGGATATCTTCAGCTTCATCACCAATGGCGTGCATTAACCTGATATTCTTGTGACTGCTTGTCTAGGCCTGACATAATTCTATAACGCTCAAAGTGTTGCATCCATTTCGGCCATTCACTCATGTCGCTGAAATCAAACTTGCCTGGCATCAGCGACGGCATCGAATGTGGCACATTTGCTGCTTCATCCATTGTCACCTCTTCTTATCTTTCCTGCTGTTCCTCACCAGCTCATATGTCCTCTTCTCTCTGTCTCGCTCTCTCACGGCTTTTCCGATCTCCGCTTTCCCCTTCTCGCAGCTTCTCCGATCAATCTTTAATTTTCTTGTCTGCGCCCAGAGACGTGCACACACTCTCTCCTCGAGGGTTTATCGCAACCTCCTAACTAACTGGTTTAACTTCTGACACCATGTTATGTTAATGGGAAGCATGAGACGGAGTCGGATACCATAACCAAGTTTACTTCCTGTCTGTTCACCATACAGATGTGTCCAAGTAACATCATACCGTAAACAATTATTCCTTTACAGAACAAGTTTCTCTTGAAGCCAATACGAAGGTGATTTAAACTGTGATTCATTGGCTGGCCACTAGGGACAGGCTCCAAAAGAAAGCAGAATCTCATTGAGCCTCATGTTAAATTGCCCAACTTTACAGCAGAAAAAAAAGCATATTTACAGCCTCGTACAAATAGTGGGTATGGTCTATATAGCTAATTTTGCCCTTCATGACAACTTTGAGGGGGGAGAATTTTTATGGGTCACCCAACTCATTTGTTTATTCGTTGCGGATATTCCGTATCATAACAAGCAAAGAGTCTCAACTGAAAAAAAGCTGCACTGCCAAAACGCTCTCAAGCGCCCACACCAAGGTGTTTTCAGCTGGATAAAAACGCTTCGGTGGACACATGGCCTAAAGCTAAAACAATTCAGGTGACTAAAATATGACTAAAACTAAATGGCATTTTAGTCAAAAGACTATGACTAAACACTGATTTTAATCATAACAGAGAAGAAAGTGCAATCTCTGAGCAATAACATTTCCCAGGGGAAAAAAGGAAGAAAAAAACACTTGCAAAAATGAAACCATTCGGATGAGATAAAAGTGTTGAGTGTCGGTAACGAAGCCATCATCGGCAGGTTATGCCTGACTGGATGCCATGATGAGATATGAAACTATGGCTTAAGCGGTAAGCCATATGAGCATATGAATTATACCTCAAGCCATTAATTGCATGCTAGACAAGACAATACAAAAAAAAAGACTAAAAACATTTCTCTGACATTTTTTGCACTGGTGGTGGGGAAAATGTGATTTCTGTCATCGCCTGAAATATCCTTCCTTTTGTTATAAAAAAGGGGGAAAAAAGCCGTTATTTTCACAGATTGCAGCTGGCACTTCTACACAAGAGTTACAGTGCAACAACAAGCATTCAGAAGGATTTTTTTGTGCCAACTGGGCAAAATAACCCAGGGTCCTCGCTGAAGCGAAAGAGTGTTGAAAAGTGAAGCCCATTAACATCAGTTCCACCGGCTAAGCTTGTCGTAGTGGCTAATAAGCACAGCAAATACAGGAAAGGGATGATTAAAAAGGAAGGGGAGGTGGTAGACTTTGCATTGATGCACTTGCTAATGGAGACAGAAAGTCGCAAGATTAGCGATGATGGGGACATAAAAGGTATAATAATTTGAGAGAAAGCGACATTCTGTCACCTGCTCTTACACAATGGCCATCATTAAAGTTAATCATTTTCCATTTCCTTTCTATGAAAAGACTTTGTGTGCATGTTCAAAAGGGCAACGGTTGGTTGCTTTTTACAGGAGGCAAATCAATATTGGCACGAGTCTGAGGACATCTATTCAGCTTCATTATAGGGAAAATTGGATCTGCCATCTAAATGGAATTCAACATATATGATCCACAAAAGGACAATGTTCCGAGATTGCTCTTTCATTTCTATGGAGAGTTTAGTTTAATTCCTACACTTAACCCTAATGCTAAAATAACTCATTGGTTTGAGTAGGTTAAACTTAAATTAAACTAATTAGTTCAATCAAATGAACTTTTATGAGTGTTTAGTACTTTCTTTTCTTCTGAGTTCACAAAACTGACACATTATGGGCCCTATCATAGACTGGCGCAATGCAGTGCCAGACGCAACGCAAGTGTTTTTTTCCTAGTTTCAGTCTGACGCAGTTATCATTTTCACTTCCTGTGCCACATTGTTTAAATAGCAAATGCATTCGCGTCCATATTTTCACCCATGGGCGTGCTGGTCTGAAAACGAGGTGTGTTCAGGCGCATTGTTGGCGTGTTGCTATTTTGAGGCAACTGAAAACGACAGAAAGCGCCATTGACCAACAAAAACCTGGTCTAAAGTAAATAGCGCAGTATTTAAAGGGGGTGTTAGTAATATGCTCCTATAGGCGGGTTCCTCTCTGGAGAAGTATTCGGTCTTTACGCTCGCAAATTCCACCAGTAGCGAATCCGCCATGGTGCAAGTGCAACTGGCTTTTAAAGGGAATGGGAGATGACACTCTGATTGGTTTATAGCATGTTACGCCAAAAACACACCATGACTCGATAAGAAAATAGGTACAACCCATTTGGACCATGTGCCTGGCACACCGACCATTTTTCCTGCTGTTAAACTAGCAAAAGTGGCTTCGGAGATGGCCATTGTTTTGAGTTTTATAAACTTGTTTCTTTTAATTTAGACAAACTTAAATTTAACTGAAACTGGGCTTGGATTTCTTTTTCCCAGCACGCTTTGCCCTGACACTTAAAAAGGAGAGTAAATGCTAAAATTCTATTATGTGGGTTTTTTGTAGGGTTACCCTCATGGTGACTTAGAGTATTCAGCAATTGCTATACTATGCTAATGCTATCAAAGCATTGATACCAACTAGAAAGTTGGCATTTTCTGAATTACACTGTAAACCTGAATTGAAATCCTGAAAAAATGAGGCAATCAGTTGCCTAAGTTAAGAAATTTAAAGTTTAAGAAAGCAGAACTTGCAGATTTTTATTCTGTAATAATTTTAATTGCTCTGAACTTGAAATATTTGAGTAAGCTACTTCATACATTTAACTTAAAAATATGTAATCTCATTTTTTTTTTTTTTAGTAGTGGAAACTTGGCTAGCTTTAACTAGCTATTTCAATAAATGCTAATTGGTGACACAATGCTTTGATAAGATTAGCATAGCATGGCACTTGCTGAATGAGGACAGCAATATAAAACATATAACATATATCTGTTCTCAAACTAAGCTCATGCTCCACTCGTCACCATGATGGTAACCCTAAAAAACAACATAACAGAAACTCTTCTAAACTAGCATCACAAAACATTACTACCATTAAACACTACCAAATCCCCCACTTAAAGTTAATCTTTCACAAAAACATATTATACATAAACAAAAACATAATATAACACTTAATTTTGGAATTTACTCTCCCTTTTGAGTGTCATGGCAAAGCATGCTGGGAAATAGAAATCCCAGCCCAGTTTCAGTTAAGTTTGTCTAAATTAAAAGAAACACTAAAAAGAAAAGTTGTGTCCGTACACACCAGTTTTCAAGTTCAAGTCCATCGATGTTAATCTACAAACTCTCTTGACTGCTTTGTCGGACAAAAATGGTGGATTCTAGCTCAAAATAAGTAATTGGTTTGAGTAGAGCTAACTCAAATTAGACAAATTAGTTCAATCAAATTAACTTTTATTTCTTTTGAGTTCTCAAAACTGACACATTTTAAGTCATCTGAATCATTTTATTGTTTTGAGTTTTATGAACGTGTTTCTTTTCATTTAGACTAACTTAAATTTAACTGAAACTGGGCTGATAAAATAATTAAAATTAAACTGCATAGCATGACTCATAATTTCCAAAGATTTGTAGAGAATATCTATGTTTGCGTTTGTATTCAAATCTCTGACTTCTGATGGCAAATATCTGAGAAAAACTTCAGAAAATTAAAATTTCTCTGTGATTTAAACAGGAGCACTGTTTGGAAAGGTTATGTAACTGTAATCACAGTACTGAACACATAACCCGCCTCCCACGGGGCCATAAATGGCTGTACAGTTGATTTAAACTCAGAGCAAGACACATGAAGGGCACCCTGGGGTACCGAGCGGTAAACACTTGAGTCTATTAAAGGCTTTCAGTGTAATTCAGCTATTCAGGATCAAGCTTTTATTCACATTCAAATTACATTTGACTATAATATCTTGCTAAATGTGTGTGGCCTGTTGTAATCTTCAAATACAGTGTATTCAAGTAAACATGTCATGCTTTAGATTTACATTGTAATGATCACCTGTTTGATCATATTTTAACATGACCCTATAGTATTCATAGGTATTCAAATGTAACATTGTAGCATATTCTTATGTTTATATTGACATATCAATTCATTTTGTATATTTGGATTGATATTGTACAATATCAACATGCAGGCCTAGTTTTACATAATTTTTTACTAAGTAAAACTGTTTGTGTCCTCTGTTTAAATTAATCTGAGAATATGTTTATTTAAAATGGTGCCACCATACATTCAAAATGGCGCCGCCGTGTTCGGTCGCCGTTCAGGTCGCTCCGAGAAGACTGTGCTTTTATTTACTATTTTACTTTCTTTTTCTCTCAGTTTTTACAAACTTATCATCTGCATTGATCTGCTATGACAGCAAAACTCTTTTGGACATTGGTTACCTCTACACTGGACTGTTTCAGGACACTTTCGCCGATCCTCTGTGGCCAGCTGAGATTCTTCGGAAAGCCGAGTTGAACAATGGCCAGAGTCGACGGCGAAGAATCAAGAAACACCGCGGGAAACGCGCGGGGATCTGCAACAGACTGAGGAGAAGGGCATTCAGCCCTCCTCTCCCGAGCATTCTGCTCGCAAATGTTCAATCCTTGGAGAATAAGATGGACGATCTTAGAGCCAGGATAAGTTTTCAACGGGACATGAGAGACTGTAACATCAATTGTTTGTCCGAAACATGGCTCACGCCCGCGGTCCCGGACACAGCTGTGACGCCGTCGGAGAACTTCTCTTTTTTTCGGATGGACAGAACAGCCGAGGCCGGTAAATCCAAAGGCGGTGGAGTATGCTTCATGATTAACAAGAAATGGTGCGACCCCAGGAACATCACCATTCTCTCGCGGCCCTGCTCGCCTCATCTGGAACATTTAACAATCATTTGGCGCCAATTCTATCTGCCGAGGGAGTTTTCCTCTGTCGCGATTTTAACAAAGCAAACCTAAAGAAAGTCTTGCCAAACTTTCACCAGCACGTCTCCTGTCCTACATGAGGAGCAAACACGCTGGATCATTGCTACTCTCCGTTTAAGAACGCCTATAAAGTGCGGCCACTTCCAGCTTTTGGCAAATCGGATCATGCCGCCATTTTCCTCACACCCGAATACAAACAAAGGCTCGTTCAGGAACCCCCGGTGAGGCGGGAAGTTAAGCGTTGGTCAGCCCATTCAGAGACATGATGATGTCGACTGGGACATGTTCCGGGCGAGTTCATGTGACGTCAGCGAGTTCACAGATGTGGCGCTTTGCTTCATCAACACGCTTACAGAGCAAGCCACACAAACAATAATAATAACGTCCTTCTCAAATCAGAAACCGTGGGTTGACAATTCAATCCACGCTGCAGTGAACACACGCACTGCTGCTTACAACGCCGGTCTCCTATCGGGGAATATGAATGAATACAGATCATCCTGCTATCCTCTCCGACGTGCAGTTAAAGCCGCAAAGCTCCGTTATAAGGATCGAGTGGAGTCTCATTTCCAACTCAACGACTCGCGGCGCATGTGGCAGGGTCTGAGGTCCATCTGCTCTTTTGGATCTAAATCCTCTGCAGAGGTGAGAGCTGATCCGTCGCTTGTGAACGAGTTAAACTCTTTCTACGCTCGCTTTGACTGTAATTGCGGCAGCGCGACTCCACCAAGTGGCGCGTCAGAGGGAATTACTCAGAGCAGCAACAACCACGTGATCTCTGTCTCAGAGGATGAAGTTCAGAGGGCACTCAAGAGTGTGGACGTCAGGAAAGCTGCTGGGCCGGATGGTATTTCAGGCCGTGTTCTGCGGTCCTGTGCTGATCAGCTCGCCGGGTTGTTTAAATCTATCTTTAATGAGTCCCTCGCTACATCTGTGGTCCCCACCTCCTTCAAAAAATCCACCATCATCCCTGTCCCTAAGAACAGTAAACCCTCTTTCCTAAATGACTATCGTCCAGTGGCTCTCACATCTATAGTCATGAAGGTCTTTGAGAGACTCATTAAAAACACCATTTGCTCCTTCATTCCTGACACTTTGGACCCTCTTCAGTTTGCCTATCGTCCCAATAGATCGACTGAAGATGCCATCTCTCATGTCCTCCACTCCTCCCTCACTCACATAGACAGCAAAAGTGGGAACTACGTAAGGCTGCTATTTATTGACTATAGCTCAGCCTTTAACACCATAGTTCCCATTAAGCTAACCTCCAAACTCCTGGATCTCGGCCTGAATCCTTCTCTCTGCCACTGGATTGAGGACTTCCTCACTGGCAGGCCTCAGGTGGTGAGAATAGGCCAGTCCACCTCCACCTCCATCACCCTGAGTGTGGGAGCTCCACAGGGCTGTGTCCTGAGCCCCCTGCTCTACTCTCTCTACACGCATGACTGTTTGTCCACACACAGCTCCACCTCTATCATCAAATTTGCTGATGATACTGTTGTCCTGGGCCTCATTTCCAACAACAATGAGACGGCATACTTGGACGAGGTGGAGCATCTAACATCATGGTGCCAGGACAAGCAACGGACATACTCCCCCCTCATGATCAGCGGGTCACCAGTAGAGAGAGTGAGCAGCTTCAAGTACCTGGGAGTAAACATCTCCGAGGACCTGACCTGGACTGCTCACATTCACACAGGTGAAAAAAGCCAGGCAAAGACTGTACCACCTGCGCCAGCTGAGGAAATTCAGGGTTTCACCAGCTATCCTGAAAACTTTCTATTTAGGGGCGATAGAAAGTGTATTAACTCTTAACTCTTAACAGCACCAGTCATGACTGCAAAACCCTGCAAAGAGTCGTGCGCTTATCGAGCGTATCTCAGGGTCAGCTCTCCCGTCTCTGCAGGACGTCTACACCAAACACTGCAAAGGTAGAGCTACTAAGATCATCAAGGACTCTAATCACCCTGCAAACCCTCATTTCACGCTGCTGCCATCTGGTAGCGCTTCCGAAAGCCTGATGGCCAAAACTGAGAGACTCAGGAGGAGCTTCTTCCCCAGGCCATCAGACTCCTGAACTCAGTCACTTAACATCACGTGACTTCACTTCAGGATAAACATCGACATACTGACATTGCACTGCACTTTCTGTTCTGTTCTCGTTGTTACTGTGCAACAACCTGTCATAAACCTGTTTGCACATTATACTCTTTATACATTTGTTAACCACATATTTATAAGTCTACAGTTTACTCACTGCACAGTTTACTCCACTTATTTTATTCCACTTCTTTATTTTTATTTTTTAATTTTTTTTTTTTTTTCTACTTGACTTGATTATTTATAATTCTACAGAGATATATATATATATATATATATATATATATATATATATATATATATATATATATATATATATATATATATATATATATATATATATATATATATATATATATATATATATGAGTAATTTTTTATTCTATTTCTATTATCATTTCCTCCTTGTGTTTTTAACTGTGAATTTGCACTGTCCATGGAGTGCACCTGTTTACATTTCACTGCCGGTTGTATATTCTGTATTTAACTGTGTATGTGACAAATAAAACTCTTGAATCTTTTATTGTATTTATAATAAATTGGATTAAACATATTTAATTTCATTTTATGAAGTTAAAACACATCTACATAATTTGCATATTTGTAAACATACGTAAAAGGGTTTACGTTTTAGAAGCTGTCCATATGTTGATATTGTATGTGACAATGTATATCTAATTCTATGTTGACTATATGTATAAGCATATTATAAGCAAAAAATATGTATCAATGCAACTTTCACTAAGTAAAAGCCTTCCTTCCGCTGGAAAAAATAGTCCCTGACCGTGAACAGCAATAGAAGTTACTAAATTACATTATTATGCCATTAGATCATGGCGACTAACACAATCTTTATTAAGGAGTCAGTCAGTAGCAAAGACTTTTAAATTGAAAGGACTGAAACTTGCGAACACGGAGCAACGGCAACTGACAAGTGCTTTGACTAGCGCTTTCGGTGTCTGGGCACGGGGAAACCCCTTTACTGTTAAAAGGACAAGATATTGCAGCGGACGTTCAAACTTCATAATTTTATTTATTATGAACATAAGACTGACCTGAAGGAAAAATGCTGAATCTGAATGCAGGTAATACACTCACAATCTGTCTCACAACACTTCTACATAATAAAGTAAGAAACAATATCAATGAAACAAACCTATGTTTACGTTGCTAAGAGTGGTTGCTTGCTAAGGGTGTTGTGCGGTGATACACAGAACCGTTGGGTGAAGCGGTCATAGCCGTGTTTTATGTGAATAAGAATCAAGGACTGGAACTAACCGTTTTATAAATAAATATACAGAGCTGGGATTACTTTATTAATTATTATTATTATTGTTGCTTTTTTTATCAGAACACGTTTTATTCATAGTTTTGTCATAATTTTTGCTGTGTAAGTTAGCTTTTTTCCTGTATACTTCATATACAGTATAGAATACAAAGATTTACATATTAATACACAAACCAAACAAAAACAAACATAACAAACAAAAACAACAAAACATGGCAGAGTGTATAAAAATGCAGAGGTGGGTAAAGTATCCAAAAACTGTACTCAAGTAAAAGTACAAGTATAGGAAAGTTTATTTAAAGTAAAAGTGAAAGCAACAATCTTAATATTCCAAATAATATATATATATATATATATATATATATATATATATATATATATATATATATATATATATATATATATATATATATATATATATATATATATATATATATATATATATATATATATTTGGGGAAAATTGTGCTTTAACACCAGCATCCGGCCAATGTGAAATTTAGCTTCACAGGCAGCTTATCCATTTTAAAATCACGTCACGTCAAAGCAGATCTATGCCACCTAACATATCAAACACATGTTTTGGAAATGTATACCACATGCTATCCTTTTCTTGCATGAATTTAAGCACAGATAATCCACCTTTACTCTTTTGTTTACATTAAATTTCCTTTCTCAATTACTTACAAATTGTAATCGGCTACTGATTTCAAAGTTACATGACAAAAATTGTAGTTAGTAAAGTAATCCATTACATTACATTACATATTTACTATCTACTTTTGGATTACTTTTAGATTACTTTTGACCTAACTTGTTTGAGTAGAATAATCTTGTATGATATATTGTATAATGTATAATGAAAATATATTCCATTCTTTGTTATCAACAACATGAACTGCATTAAATATTACATTACGTCAGGAGACTGAGGTTTGCGAGTTTAATGAAAAGCTATTAAGTAATTAAATCATAAAAATTTAAATAAATAATTTTAAAATTAAAAACGATTTTTTGACATGCACATCGGATGCTACATTCTTTGTTCATATTCTGAAATACAATGTGGTTAATTACATTTATTACACCTTTGTGTGAAACATCGATACAGTTAAAACAATTTAAGAAAAAACATTTACTGGCAAACCACAGTAAAAAAATAGCTTAATACAAAATTTGTACAATAAAACATTCATGCCAAGCAGTGACCAACTGATGTCGCGCTAAAAGCGTAATCAAATACATCGCAAAGCAGAACTCTGAACATTGGGTTGCATTCATGAAACACGAGCAGAACAAAACTGGGTTTAAATTGATTGGCAAAACCAACTTGGTTTTGCCAACAGTTTTACAAACATAAAACACAAGCAGTGGAAATGATTTGCAAAAGCATTCTTGCATAAACGGAGAACAAGTAAGAATGATTTTATGAACTATTCACGCAGAAATTCATTCTGCTCGAGTTTCATGAATGAATCGCATCATTTGATCGATCAACATCATTTGATTGCAAAAAAAAAAACACTTTTTGAAGGTAATATTTTTACACACACTTCATTTACCAAACTTAATGATGTAAACAATCTTGTACGGCAGCGCTTGATGCTAATTTCCAGCAAAGAAGTGAGCAAATGTCAGGTCTTTCTCGCAAACTGGGCTTTGAACATGAAGGACTAGAAATGAGTGAAACCAGTTGATCCAAACCAAACAGTATTTTCATGCATTATACAACACGTATAGCCTTCCGTGTTTGACTGGCTTTCGATCATTTTTAAAGTAAACATGAAATCAAAATGGGCGCCATTTACTTTCTTAGCAAACTCGCATTCAGGTCTGGCTCCATTTTGGTTTGTACAGCAAATTTTGACAATCCAATCAATTCCTGAAGGATAAAATAAAGGTTTTCTTTGTTGAATATCCTGTTTCAATAGTAAATACGCCACATTATGAAAGTAAAATTAGATTTTTGAAATAAATCATTAAATCAAAATGGACGCCATTTACTTTCTTAATACACATTCTGTGTCATAGTATAAATCAATGTATGTTGTTCCAAAGAAATACTTTTTTTCCCTCAAAAACTAGCTTTTCTTTCCAGGGCGACTTTCCTTTTACGTTGACTTAGGCGGCGTGGGCTATTGGATGATGTAAACAAATATCTGTCTGCAAACTTGCATTCAGGTCTGACTCCATTTTCGGTATGTACGGACAGTTTTGACAATCCAATCAGTTCATGAAAGATAAAAAAAACTTTTGTTGAATATCCTGTTTCAATAGTAAATACTTCAAATTATGGAAGTAAATGGGTTGCAAACGGCAATTCATTGTTATAATTTTGAAGTAAGCATTGAATCAAAATGGATCCCGTTTACTTTCCTAATACACATTCTGGGTCTTACTATGAATCAATACATGTCGTTGCAAAGAAATGTTTTTTACCCCAAAACTAGCTCTTTTTTTCTGAGGCCACTTTATTTTATGCTGACATCACTTAGGCGGCGTGGGCTATTGGATGATGTTAACAAATATCCAAATATCATAGGCACTGTAAACTCGTATTCAGGTCTGACTCCATTTTTGGTATGTACAACCAATTTTGACAATCCAATCAATTCCCAAAGGATAAAATCCAGGTAAGCAGAAGTAAGCAATGAATCAAAATGGACGGCATTTACTTAATACACGTTCTTAGCAAACGTGCATTCAGGTCTTGCTCCATTTTTGGTATGTACAACCAATTTTGACAATCCAATCAATTCCCAATGGATAAAATACAGTTATTTTGTTTTTGAATATCCTGTTTCAAAATACGCCACATTATGAAAGTAAAATGGGTTGCAAATGGCAATGCATTGAGATTTTTTAAAGAAGCATTAAATCAAAATACAAGTTCTGGGTTTTACTATGAATCAATCAATGCATGTCATTTCAAAGAAATACGTTTTTCCCCCTAAACTAGCTCTTCTTTCTGTGGCGACTTTCCTTTTATGCTCACCAGTCAAATGGGTTGCAAAAGGAAATTCGTGTTAAATGAAGTCTGCCTTTTAAAGTACTTCCTCTTCCTCCCGATCCAAACTGTGGTACCTCACAGATAAAGAATCCTTCAGCGTGATGTCATCAGTGCATTTGGTGATTTCCATTGGGGTGGCGTCATCGTCCCTCTTTATGATGTCATCAGAATCCACGTGGGTTGTGCTTTGTCCGCTCTCTTCGAAACAAATGCTGAGGGCTTCCTGTCGTAAGGTGATTTTAGCGCTTTCTTTGAACGTGATGTCATCGATGTGCTTGGCCTCCTCGTCGTTTTCTTCCGAATTGAAGGCGGAAGGCTGTCAATGTCAGAGTTGCTGAAGACGTACCCGGGCAAGGTGGCGTGTATGTGCGAGGCCTGCACGAGCGAGCCGACACTGGTTCGACCAGCGCAGCGGTACACCCTGCTGGTGAGGAGGGCAGAACCCGGGTCACAGAGGTCAGCTGGGACTGGGCGCTGGCGCGCTGCTGTTCAGGACTGGCCCATAGTGGTAGTTTGCCAAAACTACAGGACCCTTCCAGTCAAACGCAAGTGTCCAACGGAGCCAGGTCTTTCGGATTTCACTCTGGACCTAGGATAGAACAGAGGATCATGAGCAAAAACCAATGTTGTGGACTAACATTAAAACCTTTCTACAAGTCTTTAGCTGCTTCCAAAATTGAATACTTCTCTACTATATAGTATGCGAAAAACAGTACGCCAACAGAGTAGTATGTCTGAATTCATAGTATTTGAAAAACAGTAGGCGAAAAGTCCCGGATGACCTACTACTTCTGACGAGATTCTGAAGTGCATATATGATGGACACTTTACTATCTCATGAGGCCATGGGAGAGGATTTATGAATGGAAGCAACTGACTCTGGTAGGTCATATGATAACGACAACATGGCGGATGTAGTACGTCCGGATTACAGTCATACTACATTCATTCATACTATATAGAACATACTTTTTAACGTAGTTCGAAGTTTGTTCAAATTCAAATGTTGTACCTACTCACAGTACGCAATTTCGGACGGAGCCTTTGTCTTTGAGTGAAAGGTTGACAGGATCAGTTTGAAAATGAACTTTGCTAAAGTGTCAGAATTTAAAATATAAATGTTGTTCCACTCACGCTTACCTCTCCATTGCAGAAGCAGTAAATAATGGAGACAAAAATCCCTGAAAGAGACCAACAAACACCGGTGAGACAATAATATCAAAGTGAGAGAAAGTTTCTTGCCAAACTTGTTCATTATAATGTTTTTATTTTAACTGGTTTCACTATTTAATTTATCAATAAATATATTTCTTATTCATTTATTCATATATAAAAGCCAAAATCTAAATATTTAGACCTATTCTTATTTATTTTATATAAATAGGGATAAGTATAAATATTCATTTTTTTGGCTTTTATTTTTACAAGAAAGACAGAAAAGCAAAGAAAAAAAAGCTTTTAATTTACTCAGCACCAACTTTTATTTTTCATTTAATTTATTCTTTTATTTCACAGAATAAAGTGGAAAACCAAAGAAAATAACTTCTAATGCGCCTCCACCAACCTTTCTTCTATTTTAAATTAAATTTAACTTTATTTTCACAGAAAAACAAGAAACATGCATATCAGCACCATCTTTTAATTTAATTTAATTTAATCTTTATTTCACAGTAAAGGCAGAAAAGCAAAGAAGAAAAGTTTCGATGGACCTCAGCACCAATTTTTATTTAATCTATTTTATTTTAATTAAAGGGTTAATTCACCCAAAATGCATTCCTCACCCTCATGCCATTCCAGACCTGTAAGACCTTTGTTCAGCTTGAACACAAATTTTAAAGAATAGTTTTTGTGCACAAAAAACCCTGAAATAACGATTTATATAGCGATGGCCGATTTCAAAACACTGCTTCATGAAGCTTGGAGCGTTATGAATCAGCATATCGAATCATGATTCGGTTGCGTGTCAAACCGCCAAACTGCTGAAATCACGTGACTTTGGCGATCCGAGCCACTGATTCGATACACTGATTCGTAACGCTCCGAAGCTTCATGAAGCAGTGTTTTGAAATCGGCCATCACTATACAAGTTGTTATTTCGGGGTTTTGTGCACAAAAACTATTCTCGCCACTTCATAAAATTGTTGTAGAACCACTGTAGTGAGATGGACTTTGTAACGACGTCTTTAGTACCTTTTATGGGTCTTGAGAGAGGAAATGTCATTGCTGCCAATGGAGGCCTTCCTGAGCCATCGGATTTCAACAAAAATATCTTAATTTGTGTCGAACAAAGGTCTTACGGGTATGGAACGGCATGAGGGTGAGTAATAAATTACATTATTTTCATTTTTGAGTGAACTAACCCTTTAATAATTTCCATTAAAGACATACAAAAAGAAGGAAAGCTTTCACTGTAACTTTTAATTTATCCTATTTTAATTACATGTATTTTTAGACAGACAAACTAAGAAAAAGCTTCTGATTCATCCCAGCACCAACTTTTAATTTAATTAATCTTAATGTAATTGAATTTATTTTCATTTAATCTTTATTTCACAGGAAAGACAGAAGAGCAAAAAGAGCTTCTGATGCACCTCAGCACCACTTTTAATTTATTTTATTTATTCAATTATTTTGTACATTGTTATCTCCCTTCATTTATTCCATGTGGTGTTGTTTGTTTCAGTTTACACTGTCCACAGATAAGCAGCAAAATGCTTTCGAGAAATATGAAAGCGCAGTTATTTATCATGGCAACAGAACAAATTAATCCAGAAATGGAAACTGACACATCATTACACTCAACGTTATCTAACGTCACATTTGTGAGTGTTTATTGAGTGGAAATAGATTAGTCAGTAACTCACCTGGAGCGAGTTGAAGAAGAGTTCACAGTACATGCGCAGCTCCCAAGCAAGACCTGTAAACGTGTGCGGCATTCCCACAAACACAATGTAGTGGACGCCGAAGACCAGAACCAGAACCAATGTGGACTTGGCCAGCTTCCTGGACACAAACAGACACATTTTTCCATCACTATTTTCAATCCTAAACACCCTTACAAAATGATAAAGTGATGGGGTTAGATGTAAAGCGTACATGAAAACCATACTTGAGTAAAAGTACAGATACCTTACAGCAAAAATTACTCCATTAAGTCATCAGTTCCAATACAACTTGAGTAAAAGTATCTGATTTTAAAAGATGCACTAGTCATCAACACCAAAGAGACATGCCAGTGAAAAACAAGAAACAGCTGATTTGTGCGGAGAGCAATCACATTTTCTAAAATCTAAATAAAACTGAACACCTCAAAATTGCAATGAATCAATGTCGACACAACAGCCTCTTAAACGTCTATAAACACTCATGTCTCAGTTAATCTCAAGATCTCAAAAGGGCACAAGTAAATGAGTATACTTCAAAAACATCTCTTCAATATAGTAGGTGAATAAAATAATGTTAAGTAAAATGATCTAGCCAAAGCCTACTTGCACTGGACGTGCTGGTTTGGTCTCCCGGCTGCAGTCATGTCCTCATCTCATATCTGAATCACCTGCGATTAAACGTCTACTCACATTCATGTAAAGTAGCCTTGTTGACAAGTTCCGGTTAGTAACAAGCAGCAACCTCCCCCAGTTTCTCTTGAAGCCAGTACGGAAGTGACTTAAACTGCAATTCATTCACTGGCCGCTAGAGAGCAGAATCTCATTGAGCCCCATGTTAAAATGCCCAACTTTACAACAGAAAAAACATGTTTACAACCTGGTACAAATTGTGGTTTTGGTCTATACAGCGAATTTTGCCCTTCATGACAACTGTGAGGGGGAATTTTTTATAACTCATTCGTTTACATTATATAAAGCCTTAAAGTTCTGTATAATTAAAGAGGCGTGGCCACTATGAATGACAGGTGGATTGCCGTGTGTCTGCTGTCTGTTAGTCATCACGTAACCTCAGCTCCGCCCACGTCCGCCTCTTTGCCCATTGTCAGTTATCCGGGAGTGACGCTGCTAAGATTAAGCCGTTTCCACTAGCTCGACCCTACTTTACGCTTCAAAACTGCTCTTCAGAATCCTATGGGTGACGTCACGGACACTATGTCCATATTTTTTACAGTCTATGGTTAGTAAGGGCAAATCGCATAATATGTAGTACCTTCATTGCCCTTTAGATGGTGATATCACTACTTTTGTAGCTGAAATAAACTGCTGCAGAATAAGGGGCTGTTTACACAACACTGTTTTCAACTAAAAAACTGAATACTTTTTATGTTTTTTGCTGTTCATTTACAAGACATGTAAGACATTTTGGGTGCCTGAAAACGCAAACTTTTGAAAACGGTTTCAAAGTGCACATGTAAACAACAAGCGTGAATCTGTGAAAACGATGACATCATGCACGTGTTTTATGTTAGGTCTACAGTGTTTCATCGCCATCTAATGGCCTGGCAGCAGAATATAGCGTTTTTAGTCATTCGCACGGATCCGTGTGAACGAGGATTGTTTTGATAATGGTGTTGTCTATATGCTGTCGTCTGTTTTAAGCATATTGTTGTCGTGTAAGCGTACCTAAATTAGGTGCCATGCAAAATGTAACAAGTAATTGCATTACTCATCATAAATGTATTGGAGTAAAGAGTACCTGTGCTGGCAAAATGAGTCGTAATGCGCGTGGGCTAATTTCAGAGCTACAGGCAAAACAAGTGAAAAATTTTAATTTCGGTCAAAGGTTGAGGTTTTCACAAAATGTGTTACTCATCTAGTGATCCCAAAGCTCCAAATAGCAATTAAACATGTAAAGTGTTCTTTATTTGTACATTTTCTGAGAGGTGTACCTTCTTAAATCTTTCATTTGTTTTAATAATCCATGGTTTTCTCTGCTCGCTTCCTTCGACGACTGGTGCTTCTCATTGGCACAAGTTTGGCATCGTTAAAGCGAACGTTGTGCATATTCATAGCGAATTCATATGGGTTTCCTATAGATATGGGGTTTGACTTGGTGTGTGTCAAATTACCAGGGAGTTTAAGGGATGGTTGCTAGGTGATTTTGTTTGGAACCTTTAGAAAACTTTAACTTAATTTTTCTCAAAATTGACTTTGCTGACTCTATCGACATCAAACAGGTATAGCCCTGTCATGATTTTTGTCTGATTCCAACCTATCATACATCATTTTTTTATAGAGAATGTGAAAATGACTAAATCATTGTGACTCATTTTTTTCCCAGCACGGGTCACATATACTTAAAAATTTAATCAAGTAGAGAGTAAAAGTTAATAATATCTTTGATACTCAGTAAAACTACAAAGTAGCGGAAAAGATACTTACTTAAATACAGTAACTAATTACATTCAGTCAAATACTTTACACCACTGTTAGATGTTTATACTATGGTACTTTGAAATATACCATGGAAACATCATGGTCTTGGTTTTCACAATGAGTAAAGCGATGGAAAACAGTCTCCGTCTCAGCACTGAGAGCTGAGAGATTGAAGTTGAAATGGGAGCGAGAGACAGTGAGCATGAGAGTCAAAGTCTCTCTGAAGGCTTATTATTGCATTACAAGCCAGAAAATGAAAAAAATTTGAGTTGAGTTTTGAATCTCTTTTTCATAACCTCAAATAAAGGTTACTGAAGTTGAGGAGACCTGCACTGAACTCAAATTGAATGTAAATTGCTTAATTACTTCAAGTTCAAAGCATAAGTCCGAATAGTAAAATGTGATTGTGCCAGTTCATCCGTAACGTCATTAATGGCTTTCATTGCCTGTATTAATTTCACTTGAGGCTATCAAACCCCAGTAGGTTTCAAACATTCTCCAGATGGGCTCTAATTCTTTTCACACATGATTTAGGATTCATTCTATTCATTTATTTGAATGTTTCTTCACGAAATTAACATGGAAACAAAAATTTTACATGGTCAAAAAACTGCATTGCTCCTTAAACATCAAATTTCCAATCAAATGGACATCACCATTATTAAGCAATATTATTGGAATATTAATTTCAATGTTTTTGGAAATATTGAACCCTCATCCTTCCTCGGTCATTTTGACCCAAAACTCATTTTTAAAAGATTTCCAGTCCAGGACCTAAGGGCGTTTGTCATACTTGAACCACGAAAAAACAAACAGTAACGGGAAAAAACTAAATAAAAACGGTAGCGCTTTAGATTACAGCCTGGAAAGTACTGTGCAAGTAAAACAAATTTACAGCATAACTTTTGGTAATTATAGTGTAACTATAAAGTATGTATGTGTAGGAAAGGAAATAAAGGGGAACTACCAGGAAAATTAAAAAATTATTTATACTGTAAGTATTTTTTTATTAAGGGTAATTATCCGTGTAGTTACAAGGTAAGTGAATCTATGGGCTGTAAATTAAAGTGGTGTTTGTTCCCCTCTTGTTTCGTGTAGTTACAGGGTAACTGAATCTACGGACTGTAAATTAAAGTGGTGTTTGTTCCCCTCTTGTTTACGTGTAGTTACAGGGTAACTGAATCTACGGACTGTAAATTAAAGTGGTGTTTGTTCCCCTCTTGTTTCGTGTAGTTACAGGGTAAGTGAATCTACGGACTGTAAATTAAAGTGGTGTTTGTTCCCCTCTTGTTTCGTGTAGTTACAGGGTAACTGAATCTACGGACTGTAAATTAAAGTGGTGTTTGTTCCCCTCTTGTTTAGTGTAGTTACAGGGTAAGTGAATCTACGGACTGTAAATTAAAGTGGTGTTTGTTCCCCTCTTGTTTCGTGTAGTTACAGGGTAACTGAATCTACGGACTGTAAATTAAAGTGGTGTTTGTTCCCCTCTTGTTTCGTGTAGTTACAGGGTAACTGAATCTACGGACTGTAAATTAAAGTGGTGTTTGTTCCCCTCTTGTTTCGTATGTAGTTACAGGGTAAGTGAATCTACGGGCTGTAAATTAAAGTGGTGTTTGTTCCCCTCTTGTTTCATGTAGTTACAAGGTAAGTGAATCTACGGGCTGTAAATTAAAGTGGTGTTTGTTCCCCTCTTGTTTAGTGTAGTTACAGGGTAACTGAATCTACGGACTGTAAATTAAAGTGGTGTTTGTTCCCCTCTTGTTTCGTGTAGTTACAGGGTAAGTGAATCTACGGGCTGTAAATTAAAGTGGTGTTTGTTTCCCTCTTGTTTCATGTAGTTACAAGGTAGAGTGTAATCTACAGGCTGTAAATTAAAGTGGTGTTTGTTCCCCTCTTGTTTCATGTAGTTACAGGGTAAGTGAATCTACGGGCTGTAAATTAAAGTGGTGTTTGTTCCCCTCTTGTTTCATGTAGTTACAAGGTAAGTGAATCTATGGGCTGTAAATGAAAGTGGTGTTTGTTCCCCTCTTGTTTCATGTAGTTACAGGGTAAGTGTGAATCTATGGTGTTTCTCTTTAATTTACAGCCCACAGATTCACACTTATATTCCACTTATCACATATTGTTCCCTTATAGCTATACTTGCATACTTTATAGTTACACTATAATTACCAAAAGTTACGCTGTAAATTAGTTTTACTTACGCAGTACTTTCTGGGCTGTAATCTAAAGCATTACCAAATAATCAACTGGATTCAAGGAGTTTTGTGGTCGAAATTGAAAAAGTAACAAATCCTTCCCTCCCGAGTCAACTTGATCCCCATAGGAATTAATGGAATGTGAAATGATTCAGCACACAAAGAAAAACCTAAAATGCTCAAAATTAAAACTAAAAGGCTAAAACTTAAACTAAAACTAAAAATCTTTTTTTAATAATATCTACATGAAACAAACTGGATCCAGCGGAACAGTTAATTTGCTCCATATAGAGCTATAAGGCAATGAAAATATTCAGTATTAGTATAATACAGGCAATGAAAGCCATTAATGATGTTACGGATGAACTGGCACAGTCACATTTTACTATTAATAAGAGTCGGACTTATGCTTTGAACTTGAAGTAATTAAGCAATTTACATTCAATTTGAGTTCAGTGCAGGTCTCTCCTCAACTTCAGTAACCCTTTATTTGAGGTTATGAAAAAGAGATTCAAAACTCAACTCAAATTTTTTTCATTTTCTGGCTTGTAATGCAATAATAAGCATTCAGAGAGACTTTGACTCTCATGCTCACTGTCTCTCGTTCCCATTTCAACTTCAATCTCTCAGCTCTCAGTGCTGAGGCGGAGACTATTTTCCATCGCTTTACTCATTGTGAAAACCAAGACCATGATGTTTCCATGGTATATTTCAAAGTACCATAGTATAAACATCTAACAGTGGTGTAAAGTATTTGACTGAATGTAATTAGTTACTGTATTTAAGTAAGTATCTTTTCTCACTACTTTGTAGTTTTACTGAGTATCAAAGATATTAATAACTTTTACTCTCTACTTGATTACATTTTTAAGTATATGTGACCCGTGCTGGGAAAAAATGAGTCACAATGATTTAGTCATTTTCACATTCTCTATTAAAAAAAATTATGTATGATAGGTTGGAATCAGACAAAAATCATGACAGGGCTATACCTGTTTGAAGTTAGGGCTATACTTGACAAGCCAGACCCACATGAAGATGTTGGGTCTGGGAACTCACCATTGGCAGGGCTCAATCCGAGGGTGGGATAAGCGGTTGTCCTTCAAATTCCCTCTGCACGCAATAGGATAGCGCTACAACCAACCAGAGCAACGAAGACGGTGAAGCCGAGGTAGTTAATATTCTTTTTTAAGAATGACTTCAGTGCTGTTCCTTGTTCTTTTCTTGTGCTTAACTCCAAGTCTTCCAGAGCCAAAGCCAATTCGAAAAACTGCTGTTAGCTAGCTTCTTTGTTTTTAAGTAGCACGAGGAACCGTCGCAAATCTGCCGTCATTAGGTTAAGCCCGCCCACCAACTCTATACACGATGTGATTGGCCTGATCAGAGTTTGGTTTTCCAGCCCGCAAGCCAACGGAGAGTTGCTAGACACCCTGGCTGCAAATTAGATTTTCTGCCGCTAGGAGCTGCGTCTAGATTTCTAGGCTGCTATAAGGTCATCTAGTATCATGAAATATCATGTTATAATATTTTTTCTACAAGAGTTCAGAAGAGACACCCAATGTGAGATATTCTGAGATTAATTAAAAGGGTTATGCATGAAATGTTAAGCTGAAAGAATGTGAAGAATGCTTAAATTATTTATTTATTATTTATTGATAAAATGTAATAATTTAAAGGTAAATAAAATAAAGTAACAACAAATCTCCCAAAGTTGCATTAAATATAGAAAAATATTATCAAAATGAAATGAAAAAGTATAATTTTTGGGTAATTTTGACCCACAAGGGTAGGATTTGTTACAAAGTGCGAGGAAGGGATGAGTGCTTGGCGTAGGTGACTACATGTACGTTACACGTTACTCCATGTACTTACTATAGTAATAACAGTAAATAATCATAAGTAACTAACCTAAACCAAACCCTAACCCTATAGTAAGTGCATGTAGTTAATTAATATTACTCCATTACTATTTGAGTAAGTACAATGTCACCTTAAAATAAAGTGTAACCAAATATTATATGACACTTTATTCACAATTATTAAATCCACATCTGTAACTTGTGGTTCTTACAATCATGATACACTCAATTGCAAGGTTTGTTGAGAATCAACAACACCCTAATAACCACCTAAAACCCTAGCAACCAATTACAATGCCACAGCATCCACATAGCAATTATTCAGGACATCCTTGAAACCACTTGAACACACTTGCAACAACCAAGAATACCCTAGCAACCATTCGGAACTAGAACACCCATCATATTGGAGAGTTGTGTATGCACCACTTCATTGTTGAGGATCATTAAAGAGCCACGGACAGTGAAACAGCTTCAAAGCCAAGTGAGTATTATCATTACAGACTAGAGGATTTGCTATGATAAGAGACTATCTCTATACAGATTGATCTTACAGTCAGTTCCACTCGCAGACTATTAGTCAGAGATACTGTGACTTTTAACCAAAGGGAGACACGCTATTAATGAAAGCAGCACTACCACAGCTCTCAGTCTCTGTTCTCTTTCTCTCTCTGTCTCATGTGAAAGTGCCTTTCAAACACCCTCTGGAAAATTACAGTCCTCTTCTGGATATCTCAGCAATGATGTCCAAACACTCCACCTCACCGACTACAACCACAAGAACACAGCAAAACAGAACATATTTTATATATTATAAAATAGCACCTCTACTTTTGGTCTTGTGGAATCAGATACCAACAGAAAGCGGGAACTGTTTGATTCGCTTTTAATTTGTCACTGGTGACCGAAACAATCCCAAATCAATCTCCTCCAGTATAGCTCTTCATTTGAGGTCATGTACCAGCATAACAATAATTTCATGCGCTCACCTGTACTGTTTACGTTAATACCGTGCCGGCCTGCGTTTGTTTCTCGGATCTTAGTGGCCAGAACTGCGTTTGCGATATTTACAAACAGAATGAAATTCAGCTGCAAGAAAGAAAGAAAAAAACCATGATTGATTCATAATTGTATTGTTTTGTAATTCATTGAACTAAAAGTTGAATCTACAGATAATTTAATAATGAATAATAAAATAAAAATTTGATGATGAATATATATAATAAAAATGTCTAAATTTAAAGACATATAAAAAAAATTAAATAAAAAAATATATATAGAAAAATTAAACAACGATTAATTCATAATTGTATGGTTTCATAATTAATTTGACTAAAGGTCAATATTGTTTGATGATGAATATTATGTAAGTGTGAATAAACATACATGTATATATATTTAAAAAATAGGTTTGAAAATTTTGGTATTTTGCTTCCAAGAACATCATTTTATGAAAACAATTGAACAAAGGCATCAGTAAACTATTATAGAACATTTATTAATACACGTTTGAGTGATTCTGAGGAAATAAAGTTAATGAGAAAAAAAATCTAATTGGCTGTAAACATTCGTGTTCAAAATTATTCAACCCCAAAAGTCAAATCTGGTGCAGAATCTTTTACTCTCTATAACCTCCAGTAAACGCTGTCTGTAAGTGCGTAGAAGCTTCTGTCACCTCTCTACTGCAATCTCTCGCCCATTCCTCGCTTGTAAAAGCTTCCAGATCACTGATAATCTTTGGTTGTCACACTACCACTGCTTTCATCAAATTCCATCAAATGTTTTGACTGAGATTTAGATATGAAGACAGTACAAGCCACTTAAGAACGTTCTACAACTGATCCTGAACAAAGCTTCAGTAGATCTGGATGTATACTTTGGGATGGCTGTCCTTCAGGAAAGTCCATTGATCATCAAGCTTCAAATCTCTGCACCAAAGGCATCGCCATCTTTGCCAAAATGGCTTGATACTTCAAAGTCAAAGTCAAAATTTCCACTTCCTGCGACAGCAAAGCACCCCCATAACAAGACTAGACATATTCGTGTTTGACCTTGGAGATGGTGTTCTTCTGCTCATACGCTTTGCCTTTTTGCACCAGACATACTGCTGGTTCATGGGTCCAAAAAGTTCCAATGTGGCCATATCACTCCATAAAATATTCTTCCAGAACTCCACAAGCCTATCCAAATGAATTTTAGCATATTCAAGTTGGCCTTTTATGTTCTTCTTGGTCAAGAATGGCATTTGGCAAGATGTCCCAACATGAAGAGCCATGCTTGTCTAGTGTTCTTCAGATACCCTGCATTGAAATGTTTTTTTTTCCTCCTTTCATCAGGCCATCTTGCAAGTCTTTGGCAGTAAATTGAGGTTTTTCTCAGTTGCTCTGATCAAACATTAGATTCCCTTAATGATATTGTGCTTTTTCCTCTCAAAACCCTCAGTGGTTTCAACAAATTTTAAACTCATGAATAAGGCTGCCAGCTGTGTCTCTAGAAACTTTCAGTGTTTTGGAAATCTTCTTGTAGCCATAGACTTCTAATGAGTAGGGATGCATCCTTCATATCTCAATACAAAGTCAATGGAGCGTTGGTTGTGCCCCCCCTCCCTCCCGGTGTGGGCGTGGCCTAAATGTGCTGTCTCTATACCATACAAATAAGTGACTTAAAAACAGCAGTGTTGAATAAGTGTTGAATAATTATGAAATAGCTGTATTACAAAAAAAATCCTGTAGCTCAAAAGCATTACATTATATATTGACATTATACTGTTATAGATACAATTTAAGAAAACTCTGTATCTTTAAGAAAAACCTACATTTGTAAATGATTACAGTCTCCGGGGTTGAACAATTTTGATTGCAACTGTATATATATAATTTTATTTTGAACAATTTAAATAAACAGAGCGACTGGGAGGAATAGATAAACTGAGACATGATATGTGAAGAAAAATCAAAAAGAATATTTTTATATATATATTCTGTGAAAAGAATATTTTTATTGCCTGTCATTTCCAATCAAGCTGCAATTTGGTCTAATTATGCTGTAAATATTATTTAAGTTTTTTTTCACTGCTATGAAATTACAATTAATACTCAGCTAATTTCCACTCCAAATTGCTATTGAACACAAAACATTAATTGAGATGTGGCGGAAATGTCATGATGTTTCAGGGGAAATGACAAAATTCTCCCAGTTGGACAGTTTTTATAAAGCTAGCCAGAGTGAGAAAGTTTAACAAGCTGAACACACTAAAAAAAGCTTGCTTCATTCTGCTTTTATTTTTCCACATGGGAATTATTCCGTCAATGTGTGATGAGCTTCTGTCGTGATCTGAGCCGTGAACGCTTTCAACAGGTTTAAAGTGTTTTTCATATTCCACGCTACTGGACGTCGTAATCAATGCACCATAGAAATTGTTGGTCATGAGTGCTTTGTGCACAAATTCATCCATGTGAGTTAAATCCTAATTTGTATGTTTTGCTGACAGGCAGCAAGGACAAAAATAAATTTGCATTCTGTCACATAATTACAGCTCTCCTGTTGTGCGACGGTCCAGGCGTTCTTAAAATCGGGCTCCATTACAGCAGAAAGCGCTTATGCTCGGCAAAAGCCAATAATTAAAGCATAATGTCTCTGTCTGCTCATCTAGCAGATAAATATATGCATGGAACCACTAACTGGTCAATCACATTCAGTCACAGCACGTCAACAAAGCGACAGTATGCCGCATAATCCAAATCGACCCTTTGACACGCTGGCTTACAGGATTTGAGACAATCTCTTTTAGAGTGCATCGTGTTCAGTGTCTGGGGTTGAATTCGGGTTAATAGGAAGACAGCTGTCTGATGGTGTTGCTCTTAACAGCTGCTTTGATTTTCGCACTTTCACCAATATGGAGCAATTTGGTGTCCCATGAGGCACGCGAATCAGTAACGAGAACTGTTAGATATGTTAGATTGACTCTTATTCAGCATACAATTAATTAAGTCCTCAAATGTCTCCGCCCCACAACCCCGAAAATTATTATTTTGGCCTGTTGGCCTGGCCTATTTAAGTTATTTTTGGCCTGTCTCATTACAGTAATCTTGATCTTCTTGACTGAATCCATGAGTTAAAAAACTTTTGAATTTAGTTTACATCCGCTCATTTCATTGTAGTAAAATACTTTTGAATTAACTAATTTTGAATGACCAAAAAAGTGATATTTAGATGTTTCCACGACATTTTGTGCGCTTTTCTTTTTACTTCTCACTATTATACAAAATGCAACTTTCCCTTAAACCTCATTACTCCCTTACACTCCTCCTCCTTCCTTCACGGGTCAAATGACCGCACCTAACGCTATGCATATAATGTCAACAACACGAACATATAGTGAATCGGGAAGTTATCCAGGGTGTGTGTGTGTGTGCTGCTCAAGATTCTTTAGCTCCGCCGCACTGCACGCCTTCAATGAAGTTTTGGCTATTTTTCGGAAAGAATCGGTGCAGCGTATCCATCTTTATAAATATTATAAAACTAAAGACTCTTCGGACATATGAAGGATGCAACTTTACTCTATAGGTACTCAAGATTAACATGAGATTGGCAGAAACTGTGTGTGTTATGCTAATAAAATATAGAAGTATATGAAAATATAACAATAAAAGCTATTTCAAAATATTAATGAATACTACAATAGTACATAAATAATACTACAGTAACACTGAATGTGTCTAACAAATATTTTTTCTGTTTATTAGTAAACCACCAACCAACTCACCTTCCTATTGCTGTCAGTATAGGAACTTGGTATATCCATTTATCATTACCGGCGCTCAACTCCCAACAACACCTTAGAAAAACAAAAACAAAAGAGTAATATTAGTTGATATGATATATATAGAACAGCTTGTGTGTGTGTGTGTGTGTGTGTGTGTCTGTATGTGTGTGACTTTTTACATTACAGAAGGCTGGAAAATGTCCGAAAGCTTACCTTACATCTGCACAAAGTGTTGCCCTGGACGACAGCCCAGGTTGATACGAAGAGAGCCGGAACACCTGCAGTCGCACAAATTAGAAAAGGACAAGATTTATCAACTTTAATGCAGCATACAAGCACAGAAGCATGCCCAACACTTGCCACAGACTCACCGGAACAACACAATTTTCAGTTTGTTTTGTTTTTTTAACTGTTCATAGATCCTACAATTTAAAAGCCTCCTGAAAGTCTTCTGACCCTCTGGATGATAAATGAAATGTGTCTCCCCTTACCTGCCTTTGGTCAAACAAACACTATATATATTATATATATATATACACACACTCACCTAAAGGATTCATTAATGCAATTATCTAATCAACCAATCACATGGCAGTTGCTTCAATGCATTTAGGGTGTGGTCCTGGTCAAGACACTCCTGAACTCAAACTGAATGTCAGAATGGGGAAAAGAAAGGTGATTTAAAGCAATTTTGGCCGTGGCATGGTTGTTGTTGGTGCCAGACGGGCCGGTCTGAGTATTTCACAATCTGCTCAGTTACTGGGATTTTCACGCACAACCATTTCTAGGGTTTACAAAGATTCAAGATTCAAGAGTTTTATTTGTCACATACACAGTTAAATACAGAATATACAACCGGCAGTGAAATGTAAACAGGTCCGCTCCATGGACAGTGCAAATTCACAAAGTTAAAACACACGAGGAAGAAAGTATATTAGAAATAGAATAAAAAAATTACACTTATATATATATATATATATATATATATATATATATATATATATATATATATATATATATATATGTAGAATTATAAATAAATAATCAAGTCAAGTAGAAAAAAGTTTAAAAAAATAAAGAGAAGTGGAATAAAAACAAGTAGAGCAAACTGTGCAGTGAGTAAATCCGGTGATTTTATAAATATGTGGTTAACAAATGTATAAAGAGTATAATGTGCTAACAGGTTTATAACAGGTTGTTATACACAGTAACAACGCAGAACAGAACAGAAAGTGCAGTGCAACGTCAGTATGTCGATGTTTATCCTGGAAGTGAAGTCATCGTGATGTTAAGTGACTGAGTTCAGGAGTCTGATGGCCTGGGGAAGCAGCTCCTCCTGAGTCTTCTCAGTTTTGGCCATCAGGTCGGGAAGTTGCCACTGTGATCAAGGCAGCAGCGTGAAATGAGGGCTTTCAGGGTAATTAGAGTCCTTGATGATCTTAGTGTACTCTACCTTTGCGGTGTTTGGTGTAGATCGTCCTGCAGAGAACGAATCTTCAGCTGACCCTGAGATACGCCTTCTCGGATAAGCGCATCCACTCTTTGCAAGGCTTTGCAGTCATGACTGGTGTTATTCCCATGCTCACGCCAGATGCACTGAGTTAACACACTTTCTATCGCTCTCAAATAGAACGTTTTCAGGATAGCTGGTGAAACCCTTCTGAATTTCCTCAGCTGGCGAGCTGGTACAGTCTTTGCTCGGCTTTTTTTCACCTGCAGTCTTGAATGTGAGAAGTCCAGGCTGTGGTCCTCGGAGATGTTTACACCCAGGTACTTGAAGCTGCTCACCTTCTCTACTGGTGACCCGCTGATCATGAGGGGAGTATAGTTCATGGTTGTCTCTTCCTGAAGTCCACAATCATTTCTTTGGTCTTGCCAACATTCAGAGAGAGACAGTTGTCCTGGCACCATGAGGCTAGTTAGGATGCTCCACCTCACCCAAGCATGCCATCTCATTGTTGTTGGAAATGAGGCTCAGGACAACAGTATCGTCAGCAAATTTGATGATAGAGGTGGAGCTGGGAAAAGGTGGACAAACAGTCATGTGTGTAGAGAGAGTAGAGCAGGGGAATTCCAGGACACAGCCCTGTGGGAGCTCCCACACTCAGGGTGATGGAGGTGGAGGTGGACTGGCCTATTTTCAGTGGGAAACGTTGCCTATCCCTCGCCGCTGCTTCCCCGCGTGCTTTGGATTCTTCGTCGGCCGACTCTGGCCACTGTTCAATTCGCATTCCGGCGGATCCTGTAGATGGCCACAGAGGATCGGGCGAAAGTGTCCTGAAACAGTCCAGTGTAGAGGTAAACTAATGTTCAAAAGAGTTTTGCTACCATAGTAGATCAATGCAGCGTTGATACGCTTTGTAAAAATTCGAGAGCAAAAGAAAGTAAAATAGTAAATAAAAGCACAGTCTTCGCGAGTTTGACCTGAACGGGCGAGACCTAACACAGCGGCGCCATCAGGTGACAGGTGACAAAGAATGGTGTGAAAAGGGAAAACATCCAGTATGCGGCAGTCCTTTGGGCGAAAATGCTCTTGTTGATGCTAGAGGTCAGAGGAGAATGGGGCTGACTGATTCAAGCCGGATAGAAGAGCAACTTTGACTAAAATAACTACTCGTTACAAATCCCAGGTATGCAGCAAAGCACGAAGGCCAAGCTGGCCAACACGCACAACCTTGAGGCGGATGGGCTACAACAGCAGAAGTTCTGCACCAAACACCACTCATCTCCACTACAAATAGGAAAAGAGGTTTCAATTTGCACGAAAGCTCACCAAAATTGGACAGTTGAAACCCTCGATTTCTGCTGAGACATTCGGATGGTAGAGTCAGAATTAAGGTAAACAGAATGAGAACATGGATCCATCATGCCTTGTTACCACTGTGCAGGCTAAGTGGTGGTGGTGTAAATGGTGTGGGGATGTTTTCTAAGTAATAACTTTAGGCCCCTTAGTGACAATTGGGCATCGCTTAAAATGCCACAGCCTACCTGGAGCATTGTTTCGGGACCATGTCCATCCCTTTATGACCACCATGTACCCATTCTCTGGATGCATACTTCCAGCAGGATAATGCACCATCTACTGTACCAAAATGGCCCCCACAGTCACTCAGATCTCAACTCAATAGAGCATCTTTTGGGATGTGGTGGAACGGAGTCATGGCTCCGGATGTGCATCCCACAAATCTCCATCAACTGCCAGATGCCATCCTATCAATATGGGCCAACATTTCTAAAGAATGCTTTCAGCACCTTGTTGAATCAATGCCACGTAGAATTAAGGCAGTTCTGAAGGGGCAAAAGGGGGTCAAACACAGTATTAGTATGGTGTTCCTAATAATCCTTTTAGATGAGTGTATATATATATTTTTCAATAAAATGTATGTATTTATTTAGTTATTTACAGTTGACATTTACAGTATTTTTAATATTGGAAAAATTACACTTCAACTTTCATATGTTAATAGTCTAATAATATGTTGAGAGTAAAAGGCCCAGCGGCTATTGATTTATGATGATGTGTCTCTCTAAATACAGAGTTTATTAATTATGAAAAAGCCGTAACTAGACCTCAGCAAACAAGTTGCAGCAATGTCTTTTTGATCAGATGTTTCAGAGTGCTTGAGTATGAAACTGTAGTCCTCACATAGGTGGTTACTCTCAATCGCAAGCACATCGATGCCAGGAACATGCTAATTATGCATTATTGATTATGATGACACATTAATGAGTTAAGCACATCGAGTACGCTAAGTTTAAGTAATGCACAATATTGTTGACTTTTCAAGTGGCTGATCCCTGTGCTCTGTGTCATTGTTAATCTGTAAGTAGAACAAACATGTTTGCTTTGACTGTCATTCGGCTTTCAACAAAGTGTCGGCAGGAACCTTCCCAGAAGTATTTGCAACTTCAAAGAGCGTTCGCTCGGCTTGCCTGGCGAGTTATATGTATCAAAACATAAAGTATGAATAACTGGCGGCTTTAAATAAGTACTTCCATTTCAAAGGACAGCAAACGATTCGACTGGAGATTCTTGGAAGCAGATATAAACAGAAGCCTCACATGAGAATGATCATACCAAGCTGTGAAAATTGGTTAGGTTACGTCTGGGCAGGGCAAAGAAAACAAGGTTTAAAAAAACAAAATCAACCACTGATTGATCTTAACATGCACACTTACCTCAATTCTATGAGGGTGAAACCCAGAGATATTTGGAGTCGGAGAAGAATGCCATGAAAATGAGACTCAGGCTGCATAGGCCCTCCACTAGGATCCAGTAGTAGTTGGTTGCCAGGAAATAAAATGAAGAATAGGACTGGTGGATCTGGCAGCCAAACTGAAATATACAAAACAACATTGGTTTCAGCCAAATCAGAAACCTGCAATCAACCAATCACAGCTCATTGTTATGCTGCCTGTAAGTCGGACTGACCGTGATTTCATTTAGATGAGTGTGCACAAATAGCAGCACAATGCCATATTAAACAGTGGGAAACCCTGGATTTTCAGGAGTTAAAGAGTTACCCACTACAACCACTGCTTTTTTTTTTTTTTTAAAACATTGGTTGTGGTGGAAAATACTGGGACTAAAATTAATTGTACAGTATATTGAGTCGTGACCAACCGCTTTTTCAATTCTTGGCCCAAACGGACATGGTTGTTATGAATTATCATTGTAGTGAAAGTGGCCAGATTAGCTAAATTCTCTGTGAAATTTTAATTAAAATATCAATTAGCAACTTAAGAAGCACAGCTCACAAAGAAGTCACTTTCGACCATGCAAAACTTTTTTGTATGGTGCACCTTTTCCTCCTCAATTGAAAATAAATTCCAGTAGATTGTGTGATTTACAACAGAACTAATTATTATCTGTACAAATAATTAGCATTGTGTGTGTACTGCTGATAAAAATAGGCAATAAAATTCAGCCAGAAAACACTGCTCATTTAGCTGCGCTTTTATGAGGCTTATTGCGGCTTCAGAGACCACATTTACACTTCCCTCAGTGAAACTACATTCTCCCATCTTTCCCTGTGGCTTTAACAGGAATGATAAAATGTAATAGATGCAACATTAATTCTACACTTAATTTCTACATCGCTTTTTTTTCACACGCACTGGCTGGCGATCCAATTGCTTTCAATGGGGAGGCCGCTGCTTTTTAGCCATGAGTGCAATGAGGCGCTGAGTGTCTACTTCACGCCCGGCGCTGGAGCACTCTGCTTTTTTACTCAGTCTTTGAGCTCAGTGTAACTTTGAGCTCAGCGTAATCTTTAGCATTCATCACTGTCACTTTTCACCCAGCCATCCAATCACAGTGGAGGAGTGGGCAGGACAAATACAACACCTAATTAACCGGGCCATTCTGCTTGTACAACGTCAAGAGATGAAAACAATGAACAATAATAACGGACTAAAAATTATTTAAAACAAGAGCCAGAGCAAATACTCTTTACACTGCATTTGCTTTTTTATATAGAAACAATACACAGAAACCACCTATCTCAGAAATAAGATACTAGTAACACTTCTTCGCGGATATTCCAGGATCATAGCAAGCAAAGCTACATAGCAAAGGCACCTACAGCTAGATGTTCTTTCTGCAGAGCTGAACATTTTCAACTGGCTAAAAACACTTTGATGGGACATGCGTCTTAGTCTTGGAAAGCCTCCTACCTTTAACTTGAATTGAATAGGAGAAAGGAATGTGCATTTAAATCAATTTAAATTCACTACACTTCTGAACCTGCATATGGAAAATTCCAGAAACACTTAAAGGCAGCATTAGTCACTAATGAAGTTAAATAGAGCAGTTTATTGGTGAGCACCACGCATTCATGAAATGAATGGCCAAGAAGCGCCAACCAACATCAATGCAGAGAAAAGTTAATTTTGGGTTATGCTAACACAAGTTAATTAAAGTAATTGCAGCAAAAATTCGGTTCAACTCATCTCAACAAAAATGTAATTAAACTTGGTCTGTCTCATCAACCTAGATTGCTCATTCATTACACACACGATACTGGTTTTATATCAAGAGGCTAAATGGAGACGGTGTTTGGGATAAAGAACCATTAGCATAGTATGTCGTAATTCTGCAGCACACCATTAGCGCATGACACCACTTATCTTTCACGAAATGCTACGCGACGCAGCATGAAAGCACACAAATAGATGCATAAGTGGATGTAGTTTCTGGTGCAGTGAAGACGTCAGGGACACAAAAGAGAAAATGTATGCTAATCACAGGAAATCCAAGTTAGTTTTGTTCTTTCCTAAGGAGCCTCTCTAAAGGACATGGTGCTTTGGAAAAAATAGGTAGTATGGGTTATTTGCATCTAAGTACAAATAGCTGAGTAGATGCTGGTTTAAACCAAGTGTAAAACATTTCGTGAGTTAATGTAAAGTTTCATAGGTGAGCACAAATTTTCTCTCAGGGAAATGCAAAAATTTTACGGGGCTAACGCAAAGTTCCTTGGGAGTGAACGTTAATATTTCACTTCCAGCTTAACGCCAAGTTCCATGGAGGAACGCAAACATTTCACTCTAGAGCGAATCCAATGTTTCATGGGGAACGCAAATATTCCACGAGCAACTAAGTTCCATGGGGAACGCAAACATTTTGTGAGCAAATGCAAAGTTTCCGGGGACACAAACATTTCAAGGAAATGGTAATGCAAAGTTTCTCAGGGAACACAAACATTTGGCAAGTAAACACAAGGTTCCTTAAACGCAAACATTCAATGAGCTTAACGCCAGTTCCATGGGGGAGACAAACATTTCTAACACGAGCTTAACGCCAAGTTTCATGGGGAACGAAACATTCCACGCAGCGAACGCCAAGTTCCATGGGGGAACGCAAACATTTCAACAGCGAACGCCAAGTTTCATGGGGGAACGAAACATTTCACGAGCGCAACGCAAAGTTTCAGTGGAATACAAACACGGCTGCACAAGTTTCATGGGGAACGCAAACATTTCACTTCAGCTTAACGCCAAGTTCCATGGGGGAACGCAAACATTTCACGAGCGAACGCCAAGTCTCATGGGGGAACGAAACATTCCACGAAATAACGCCAGTTTCATGGGGGGAACGAAACATTCCACGAAATAACGCCAAGTTTCATGGGGAACGCAAACATTTCACGAGCCAACGCCAAGTTTCTTGGGGGAACGCAAACATTCCACGAGCGTAACGCCAAGTTCCATGGGGAACGCAAACATTTCACGAGCTTAACGCTGTGCTTCAAGGGGGAACGCAAACATTCCATGAGCGACGCCAAACATTGCTAATGCAGTGAACGCCAAGTTTCATGGGGGAACGCAAACATTTTGTGTAAGCAAACACAAGGTTCTCTTAGGGGGAACGCAGAAACATTCTACTAGTGAATCCAAGCTTCATGGGGAATGCAAACATTCCACGAGTGAACGCTAAGTTTCATGGGGAACGTAAGTATTTTGTGAGAGTGAATGCAAAAGTTTCTCGAACACAAACATTTTGCAAACATTGGCATGGTTCTTCTGGGGGAACGCAAACATTTCATTGTTTGATTGCAAAGTTCCTCTGGGGAACGCAGAAACATTTCCCCGAGCTTAACCCAAAGTTTCTAGGGGAATGCAAATACTTACAATGCAGTGAACGCCAAGTTTCATGAGGGAACGCAAATATCTGCACGAAATGAACGCCAAGTTTCATGGGGGAACATAAGTATTTTGTGAGTGGAATGCAAAGTTTCTTGGGGAACGCAAACATTCACGAGTGAACGCCAAGTTTCATGAGGGAACAAACATTCCACGCAGCGAACGCCAAGTTTCATGGGGGGAACACAAGCATTTTGTGA
>JAGHMJ010003113.1:0-37556 GCA_018749465.1 Paracanthobrama guichenoti
GTTGGTTATCTCTTCAAAGCCCTGACCCTTATAGCATACTTCTTCTGCCATAGTCATGCAACACCAATTTTCACATTCTCCAAATCTTTTTTATCTTCTTTGGCTAGCCACGAAAATATGGATATATATACTACTTAGTCAGGCTTCTTTTCAGTAGGTGTCAGGGATGGAAAGAGATCTTGAAGTCTTTGAAAAGTTGAGATCAGTCAGATAAAGAAAGGGAGATTTCTTTCATGCGTGATGTATTTAGCTGCTTTGATTGACAGTTACCTACTTTGCTGACGATCTGAGAGTAGACTATCATTGGCTCTCCTCTAGAAAACACCAGAGAGAATGGACTATGTGCAAGCACCATTTATTTTCATTATTATTTTTGCACAGAATTTTTGAATGATAATCAAAGTAATACTTAAGATTAATTCACTTCAAAATGAAAATTTCCTAAAGTAATTTACTCACCACCATACCATCCAAGATGTTCATATCTTTCTTTCTTCAGTGGAAAGGAGATTTGAGGAAAAACCTTTCAGCATTTTCTCTACAATTGGCTTCAATGGTGGCTCCAAGATGTCAGAGTCCAAATAAATCCAGTTTCAAAGCGCTGCAGGGGCTTCAGGAGGCTCTGCTGATCCCAGCTGTGGAATGGGTCTTATCTAACAGAAACTGATCGGTCATTGCATAAATTACAACTTTTTTAAGCTTTTATTTGTATCCTAGACATTCTCTCACATTTGTATAGCTTCCTGGCTATATACTGTTGTGCAGTGCTGGGTGCCAACTCTTTTTTGAAATGTCCCCAGATGCCAATTCCCTAAGTATTTATTTGAGATGCAGTTCAGGACAGGTAAATCAGAAATAGTTAGTATACAATAATAGATTGGCATAAATCTTTGCATCAACCTTTGCATTTACCTTCCTCATACCTCCTCCTTTGTGATTGTTGTGGCATTGTTGTAGGCTTTAGTAAAATAAAAGAAGGAACATAACCATTGTCAACCCTATGTACATACATTCATACATCTTAATCAGATGTTATTGCCTCTACTCAAGAAAAGCTTTGGAGTTATTTTGGGATTTCATTCTCTTTCATTTGAATACAAATGAGCATAAATGTCAACTAAATTATACAATAGGTCCCTAATGCTCACCAAGACTTGAGTGTTTACAGGAACTATTTGGTTTAATGAAACCTGAGAATCCACAAGTCGCTTGGAGAGTAGATATTTGAGTGAAACCTTGAGGCTCCACTTATTTAGCAGCCAGTTTGCCAAAAATATTTTGAGCAAAGAGAGCAGGCAGAAAGCAACCTGAAATTTACACACACACACACACACACACACACACACACACACACACACACACACACAGTGCATTCTATATAAGTATACATAGATTCAATTTTACAATAACAGTGCACAGTGCAATCAGTGTACCCAGTCCTTCGAAATCCTTCTAATATACTGATTTTCTGCTCAAAAATTATTTCTTATTATCAGTTGTGCTGCTTTAGGACCATTTTTGTAGAGCGCTGTGACACTGAATATAAAGTACAAAGAATTTATTTGAAATATTATGTAACTTTATAAATGTCTTTTTTTCATCAAATCAATTTAATACATCCTTGCTGAAACAGTCCTAATTGTCACATCACTATGTAGCGTACTCGCTCTACAGTCCAGCGTAATGAAGTTATTTCAAAAGATTAACTTTTTACACGTTTGAAGATTAAGACCCAGGTACTTATAATTTTACTCTCAGAACTTTTATTTCTCCTCTTGCAAACTTTGCAGTTTTTGTTGTCACATCTGCAGCCAGCCTTCTTTGTTACGCACATGGTAAAATAACTAGTCTCATCCAGAATGATTTTCTAAATGACAACAAAAATAAGTGTTTCATAGTACACCAAGTAAACAATAGCGCCTTTTAAAAGACTGCATGAAGAAAACAAATCCTACATGAGTTGCAGAAAATATTGTAAAATAATGATTAAATAAGATTTTTAAAGTGTACATCGGTCCAGTCTGTGCAGCGCGCTTCAAATAAAACAAGCCTCATGGCGTGTACTCACTTTGAATAATTCATTTAGCCTACTTCACAGCTGCTAAAGAAGTATTTTCTGCCATAGTGAGTGTATGTAGTATGAATGTAATCTGGACGTACTACACTGGCCATGTTGCCGTTATAACGCTGACCTACCAGCGTCAGTTGCATTGCCATTCATAAAAATACTCTCCCTGCGGCCTCAGCCCAGGATAGTAAATTCATCATCATATCATGGAATCTCGGCAGAGTAGAGTGACATCTATTCATCTTTCTTAACATGGTTATAGTTTTTCCAATTGCTAACACTAAAATGACATGCACGGCACAATTATTTAAACTGACACACAGGAGACCGAAACCTCTCAAGTCTCCTAAAGTCTAAACACATTTTTTCCTGCTTTACACACATTTTGCAGTCAAAATGAACACTTTAAATGCTGCAAGACACAGTTTCTCTGGATAAGACACAACAATCTGACTAGTCACATGTTTGCCATTTTTCAAAACCTGCCATTCAAAATGACACTACGCTTGGGCTAATTGGCGTACATGTGCCACCTGGCCAAACCTCATTGTAGTTGTTGCCAACACTTCAATCAGGATGTAAGCACTATGAAAGACCACAGTAATTATTCAGAAAGCAGGTTATATGTAGTATACCGGGTATGTTTAGGTAAGAGGCTATAGAATGTAACCTAAACCCTCCACGGGGTCTTCCTCTGAGTCGATTTTTTCAAGACAGAATGTTAGCTGTTTGCGTTAGAAGTCACTCTGTGTGGCTCGCAAACTTGCAGGCTCAGCTGGAAGTCACGCTGCTCAGTGCATACTTGGCCTCAAAGGTAACTCTGACGCACTTCTTTACTTTAAGCTTCATGATCTTGTGGACTTAACAGGCCTTTTACCCCTGGCGGCCATTGTAAGTCCACAAGACCAAGTGCCACATAAAGTCTGCCATTTGGTTGACAGGGCCCAAGTAAGCAGTAACCTCTTTACGGCTCCAAACAAATTAACTTTCAGGTATGTACAAACCCGATTCAAGGCTAGGACACTGTACAAATTGTGGGTCAAAGAAAGCAATGTGATGGCTTGTAATTAGCTGTTTGATACGAAAATGCCATTTTATGAAGGTTTGAAGAGTTAAGCAAGGTTTATTAGCTTGCAGAACTACAATGTTTTATTAATTTGCATGAAACAGAAAAAGCTTTAGATTTGTTTCCACTTGGTGAATCATCGATTTATCGCTCTTTTGAGAATATCTTGTGTATTGTGGGACATGCTCTGGATTAGGAACCACCATACTAATGTATGTGTTTGACCCCCTTTTAAACTTTCAGAACTACCTTAATTCTACTTTGTGGCATTGATTCAACAAGGTGCTGAAAGCATTCTTTAGAAATATTAGCCCCATGTGATAGGATAACATCTTGCAGTTGATGGAGATTTGTGGGATGCACATCCAGGGCGGCGAGCTCCGTTCACCACATCCCAAAAGATGCTCTATTGGGTTGAGATCTGGTGACTGTGGGGCCATTTTGAGTACAGTGAACTCATTTGTCATGTTCAAAACCAATTTGAAATGATTACGCGCTTTGTGACATGGTGCATTATCCTGCTGGAAGTAGCCATCCAGAGAATGGGTACATGAAAAAGTGGTCATAAAGGGATGGACATGAGTCAGAAACAATGCTCCAGGTAGATATTGGCATTTTTACTTGATGCCCCAATTGGCTTTTCTAAAGGGGCCTAAAAGTGTGCCAGAAAACATCCCCACACCATTGCACACCACCACCAGCTGCTGCACAGTGGTAACCAGGCATGATGGATCCATGTTCTCATTCTGTTTGCATTAAATTCTGACTCTACCATCTGAATGTCTCAGCAGAAATGCGGAGACTCATCAGACCAGGCAACATTTTCCAGTCTTCAACTGTCCAATTTTGGTGACTTGTGCAAGTGTAGCCTCTTTTTCTCCTGTTGTAGTGAGATGAGTGGTACCGGTGGAGTCTTCTGCTGTTGTAGCCCATCGCCTCAAGGTTTGTGCGTGTTGTGGCTTCACAAATGCTTTGCTGCATACCTTGGTTATGTAAGAGTGGTTATTTCAGTCAAGTTGCTCTTCTGTCAGCTTGAATCAATTAGAAGCCCATTCTCCTCTGACCCATCGCATCAACAAGGCATTTTTATGGACTGTACTTATGCTGGATCTTTTCCTTTTCACACCATTCTTTGTAAACCCTAAAGTGGTTGTGCGTGAAATCAGTAACTGAGCAGTTACTTGAAATGCTCAGACGACCCGTCTGCCGTCATGTACCATACCACGCTCCAAGAATTGCTTAATAATGTTTTAAAACAGCTTTTATGACAAGTTACTCATCAAGTAGACAATGACATATTGCCCCATTAACTTACTCCTTATTCTTGCTATTATTAGTATTTATTGTACTATTATAAATATATTATATTATATTGTTGTATTTTTATTTTATGTATATAGTTATACTGCTTCATTTATTTTAATTAGCTGTATACTGTTTGTTTATTTCATTTGACTATTTTTTATTGGCTAAACTATTTCACTATTACTTCTCACTTTATCTTATATTTACTATTTGCATTTGCCACTGTAGTTGCACCATATATGTATAAAGATCCATCAGTTATCTTTGTTATTGTACATTTTGGAATATCTATAAATGTTATAATTTTAGTACATAAAAATTACAGAGAAGCAGCCTGCCAGTGTATGATTTGTGTTTTTACAGTTTTGTTCATTTTCTCAATGTGAGTCAATTCAGCACAAGAAGCTAAAGTCAGTTAAAGACCAGAAAAGCTTTCACATTAAGAAAACTTTATTTCATTTAATGTGAAAATTTAATTATATCTCATTGGGCGTCTTAACAGTTTCTTATTCAAGTATAAAAAAGCCAAGTACATTTTCAGCCTTGTGAATTCTTGACCAAATAAATATTTCAAACGTCTAACTATCGAGATTTTTATAAAGAACTAGAGATGGAACTTTCATACACCATAAACCACAAATCTGGTTGATTAATGCGTTATTTTTTTATCCAGAAGAAACACCAGCTCATAAATCACGCATTTGTTTACCGTGTAGTCTTGCCCTCAGCAATATAGCGGAATGCGTTGTGTGCAGCAACGTTATAAAGCGGCCAATGGGGCGTCTATGTATTTATTATGTCTATGAGTTAGGTATGGTTGCAGATAATGCAGAGTTGCATCCTGGAGTTAATTTAGTGGTTTTCCTGTGATTGGTTCTGCTTAATGTTATGAGGCTGTAGTAGTAAGTCGATATTCTATCATCCATGTTTCTGGAATGCAGAAAACAAGGAGCAGAAAGAATCAATGGTTGGCTGCTCTGAGCATAGATATCAAGGCAGTGGCAAGTTAAATCAAGGGAGTGCGTGTTTTGTAAAGCATTTTGGACCAGATGACTATTTGGAAGACATGGACGGTGATGGCGTTACCACGTGCCACGATGCAGCGTCTGAGATCGACCAGCAAGGACCAGAAGTGTATCATCATGGTTGTAAGTATAGCATTTTTATTTTCAATTGGCTTGAACATCCAGATTGAAATGCACTGCTGTTCATCTTTGGCTAATTCCTCTGAAGAACAATCATGAGTGTCAGGGTTTGCTGGAAGCCATTTGGTTTATATAGTATGTTAGTGGTTTGTTGTAGAGTTCTGGTGGGAATTGAGTGTATGGTTGAGTAAGAATAAACTTGTGGAGTTATCAGTATTGTTTATCTACAGTTTCTAATTTCAGAATGCTAGTGATGTTACAGTCTGTGCGGGGCTTGGAGGCGTTTTTTCTGCATTGAAATAGTTTAGCGGCTGCCAAAGATTTTAATGCCCTTAGAAGTAGTGCTGGGCGGTATGCTGTGCGTTCTCATGCCAGATACGGCATTTATTTTTGTTATGATATAGATTTTGATTATACCGCAATGCCGGTAACTAGCATCGGCAAATAGCGTTCGGGTCTGTTTGTGCGACACTTTGAGAGGGTCCCTTTTCCTGTTGCAGAGCGCAGCTGAGGGCTAAACGGTGATATCCACCGTCAAACAATAATTTAATAGCATATCACTTTTTAAGCAGATGAAACGAGCATAGATAGAACGGTGGAGACGATGGCTGTAGCGCGGTAGAACATCACTGCGTGTAGGTCAGTCAACAGCTGCAAAGAAGTGCAAAAGATTTTATTTCACCACGTGCCAATAAAACTTCGCCAGATCTTGTAAAGTAGAAAGCAGTGATGATCATGAGTAAGATAAGTCATATCAAGTCAGATGATTAGTAGCCTGCTTTGAAACAGTCGGAAGAAGTATTTCTGTAGACACCGACACCAAATTATTCACATTGGAAACAAAGATCATGTTGGCATGTTGTCACGCACTGTGGGTTAAACTGTCCCAGAGCTAGTTAACCAGACTCGTTATATAAGCGATGTTAATTTTTTCATTCTAGATAGCTGTCTTTATTGTCTCTCTAGAAATAGTGGCATTCATTGTGATTTCAATGGATAAAGTGAAAGAGGAAGAAAAAGATGAGTGGGGCAGGTTTGTATGTCTTCTCCAGGCCAATGGCCGCTACACCTGCTAATTAAGCCAAATCACCTCTTTATCAACTTTCTGTCTCTGTGACCCTTCCTGGAATACTCATCAGTAGTTTTTGCCATTGTGTCCTCCTTTGAGCTGGGTGGTGCTCCACCCCACCATCGGGACGATGCTCTCATCTTCTCCTGCATTTAGCAGATCCTCTGATCAGGATTTAAGTCCACAGGCTCCCAGGAGAAAAAAAAAAAGCAATCAGAGGTTTGGAGAAAGTTTTAATGGTTTTACATCTTAATGGTCATCCTGCATCTTTTCTAGTACACAGTAAAGTTCTAGCTTTTAATAAAACTAACATTAGTATCTCTTCCCAGATGTGCCGCCTCGCCCCTCACTTCTTGAAATGGGAGAAGCATCGTTGGCTCCATCGTTTGGCATGTCTATGCTACCTCAGCTGAAGAATCAAGCGGTTCTTCTTTCGGACAACAACTCCAAGACACTATGCGCCGTGACGTTAAATTGAGCCTCAGATCACAGTCTTTATTCCTTAAATTGATAGTAGTGTGTTTGTAGTCCATTCTGAGACTATTCTAGAGTCTGTTCCCTGAATAGTGACGTCAGATTAAAGTCTATATAACAGTAGTTTCTCAACATGGGGAGAGGCTGGAAGTTATTTTGTCAGAAAAGAAAAAAAAAGAAACACAGACAGAGGCATCATTTGGTTACTCTATTTTATTCCTTTTCATGTAGAGATAAACTTTAACCTATAAAATTACTGACTATAATTTTCTTCTAACAAATTCAGTGATGCGGACTGCCGAAAGTAAGATAGTTGCGGTTTGATATTCCAGGATTGGCTGTAAACGTGCAGGTGCGCTGTAGTAGACATGGCAAATATGGCTTGTCATTCTTACGATTTGTAAATTCAGGTATTGCCAGTCCTCCGGTCCGAAAATGAGAATCGGTCTGGATTCCCTTTGAAATGAAATTACAAAAAGTGCATGCATCCATCATCATGAAAACGCCTCCCTCCGCTCCGAGGGTTAATAAAGGCCTGAAGCGGGCGGTAGGTTTGTGTGAAAAATATCATATTTAAAACTTTGTAAAGTAAAATATCTAGCTTCCATAGTGCAATACTAATAACACTGTAAATAGTATGAATTGTGAAAACTTTCACAATCACATTTATTGTGTTTCTTATTATCCTGTCCCTTTATTAATGTGTAATATAATCTCATGCGATGATGTTATAATGATAACGGTCCAATCCATTTGATACAGCGAGCTTATGCATTTAAACAATAATCCATCTAGCCCAGGTCACATGCACACAGGCTCCAAATAGACTATTTGATTTGTAGAGGTTCTGGTGCAGTTTGTGTCAGTTAACCCTTCCTGAGTGTTAACTTCCCATCTTCTGATTTGTGAGGAGGTTCACAGTGCAGTTTGCATCAGTTAACCCTTCACAAGGTGTTTAACTTGCTCTTTGGTTATGCAAATCTTTCACGGTGTAGTTTTGTTGTATGGGTGTAGGAGGTTTCACAGTGCAGTTTGTGTCAGTTAGCCTGGAGTGTTTAACTTTTACTCTTCTGATTTGTGAAGGTTCACGAGTGCAGTTTAATCAGTTCAACCCTTCCTGAGTATTTTGCCTCTTCTGATTTGTGAGGTTTCACAATTGGTTGTGTGATTAACCCTTCCCTGAGTGTTGCTTCCACTCTTCTGATTTGTGAGAGGAGGTTCACAGTGCAGTTTGTGTCAGTTAACTTCCTGAGTGTTTAATTTTATCTTCTGATTTATGCAATCTTTCACATTGCAGTTTGTGTCAGTTCTTCCCTTCTCTGAGTGTTTGTACTCTTCTGATTTGTGAGAAGTTCACAGGTGCAGTTTGTGTCAGTTAACCTTCCCTGGTGTTTAACTTGCTCTTCTGATTTGTGAGGAAGTTTCACGGTGCAGTTTGTCAGTTAGCCCTTCCTGGTGTTTAACCATCGCCACAGTTTATGCAATCTTTCACAGTGTAGTTTGTTGTGTAGGATTTGGCAGGAGTTCACAGTGCAGTTTGTGTCAGTTGCTTCTCAGGTGTTTAACCCCTCTTCCCAGTTTGTGAGAGGTTTGCAGTGCAGTTTGTAATCAGTTAACCCTTCCTGGAGTGTTTGCTTGCTCTTCTGATTTGTGAGGTTTCTGATTACAGTTTGTGTCCAGTAGCATGCCCTTCCCTGGGCATTTGCTTTGTGCTCTTCTGGTTATGCAATCTTTCACAGTGCAGTTTGTGTCAAATTAACCCTTCCTGAGTGTTTAACCACTCTTCTGATTTGTGAGGAGGTTTCACGGTGCAGTTTATGTCAATTAACGCTTATGAGTGTTTAATTTCCTCTTCTGATTTATACCAATCTTTCCACATTGCAGTTTATTATCAGTTAACCCCTTCTCTGAGTGTTTTAACTTGCTCTTCACAGATTATTGTTAAATGCATAAACTCACTTATCTAATGATTGGACCATTATTTATTATAACATCATTGTATGAGTTATATTACACACAAAAGGGTTAGCAATAAGAAACATGATAAAATGTGATTGTAGAGATTTCACCAAATCAAACTAATTTAAAACATAATTTAAAATTGATTTTTGTATTATGGCAGCCTGTATTTTATTATAAATAGACGTTAAATAGTTAAAGAGAGCTTGGCTGTGAAATTTTCTAAATTAAGCAGATGACACTGGTTTCAGTCTTCCGTGCTCCCTTTTGGGCCTATCGCGCCAGTCAGTCACTATAAAGCACAGATCTTGGACCGGAGAGACGTCACAAATCCACAAATTCACAAGAATCAGTAGCCATGCAATCTGTTTGCATGTCTACAACAGCGCACTGTCGTTTTGCCAGCCACAATTCTGAATATCAAACATGAGACCAAAGGTATTACTTATTGGACCAGAACCTGTACACGATCTTACAAATATAATCTGCATTTTAGAAGGATGTACTGTGCTTACATCATCTACAGTTAAGATCTGGGTGTTCTATTGTACAGCAACTTGTCTTTGAAAATAATTTTTAATGTTACATAGAAGCCTTCTTCCGCACTTAGAAACATCGGCCTAAGCTATGGAACATGTTGTCAGTTTCCTGATGCAGAAAGGATGGTTCTTCATTCATTGCACTCTAGGTTGGATTGCTGTATTTGACACTGGCTGAGCTGTCCTGCATCCTCAATAAAACAAACCACAGATTGGCCCCAAGATGCAAAGTACATTCCATGCCCATCAGGTCAGAAAATGCCAGTCAATATAGCACCAGTTTTATAGTTTCAGCACTGGTTGTATTAGTGCTGATTCCAAGCTGACAAAATAATGAAATGAAATGTACAAGGGTGTAAGGCCAAACAACAGCAGCTTAACACGAAAAGGTGTTGGTTAGATGTAGTTGTTGGAAATTGGAGTATAAATCAAGCACTAGGATGGGCAGCGCAGGCCAAATCTTGCTATCACGGTTTAAGTTGTTTAATGTATGTATGGGGTTACCATACGCCTCTTTATCCTGGACATGGCTGCATGAGCATCATCCGGTCAGGTTTCTAAAGTGTCTTGGCAGACATGAACCCAGAGCTGCATCTTCAATAGATCCCTGACAGCAGATGCTGACGTATTGGAGTGCATGAAATATCCTCTATTAATCACATTTAATGTGATTAGGATGGTGCTTTTATTGTCCATGGGACCCACACCCAGATCAGAATCACGGAGAGAACCAGCGCGCATTTCGCAAGTCTCATAGTATGTTGATCAATGCGATACGAGCCAGAAGATATAAATTAAATTGTAGGATATAAAGAAGTCAAATTGTAGGATATGAAGTCAGAATTGCTGGATATGAAGTCAGAAATGTAGATATAAAGAGTGGGATGTAAAAGTCAAGAATGAAGTCAGAATTGTAGGATATGAGTCAGGATTGTGGGATATAATGTCAGGGTGAGAGTCAAGTTGTGGGATGTAAAGTCAGAATTGTAGGATATATAGTCAGGGTGTGGGATGTAAAGTCAAATTGCAGGATGTAAAGTCAGAATTGGAGATCTGTAGTCAGAATTGCTTAGGATGTAAGTCAGGGTGGATCTATATAGTCAGGGGTGTGGGATGTAAGATCAGAATTGTAGGATATGAAGTCAGAATTGTAGGATATAAAGTTAAAGAATTGCTGAGGATATGAAATCAGTTGTGAGAGTCAGAATTGTGGATCTCAAAGTCAGATTGTGAGGAGTCAGGTGTAGGATACTCTCACAATTCTGACTTTATATCCGACAATTCTGAATTCTGACTTTATATCTCACAATTCTGACTTTATATCTCAATTCTGACTTTATATCTCACAATTCTGACTTTATATCTCTGAATTCTGACTTTATATCCCACAATTCTGACTTTATATCACAATTCTGACTTTATATCTCACAATTCTGACTTTATATCCACATTTCTGACTTTATATCTCTGATTCTTTATACAATTCTGACTTTATATCTCACAATTCTGACATATCTCCACTCAATTCTGACTTTATATCCTCACAATTCTGACTTTTATATCTCACAATTCTGACTTTATATCTCACAGTTCTGACTTTATATCTCACAATTCTGACTTTATATCTCACAATTCTGACTTTATATCTCACAATTCTGACTTTATATCTCTCAATTCTGACTTTATATCTCACAATTCTGACTTTATATCTCACAATTCTGACTTTATATCTCACAATTCTCACAATTCTGACTCAATTATACTTCTCATCACAATTCTGACTTTTATATCTCACAATTCTGACTTTATATCTCACAATTCTGACTTTATATCTCAATTCTGACTTTCTCACAATTCTGACTTTATATCTCACAATTCTGACTTTTATATCTCCCACAATTCTGACTTTATATCTCACAATTCTGACTTTATATCTCACAATTCTGACTTTATATCTCTCAATTCTGACTTTTATATCACACAATTCTCTTTATATCTCACAATTCTGACTTTTATATCTCTCACAATTCTGACTTTATATCTCACAATTCTGACTTTATATCTCACAATTCTGACTTTATATATCTCACAATTCTGACTTTTTATATCTCTCAATTCTGACTTTTATATCTCACAATTCTGACTTTATATCTCAATTCTGACTTTATGACTTCTGACTTTATATATCTCACAATTCTGACTTTATATCTCACAATTCTGACTTTATATCTCACAATTCTGACTTTATATCTCACAATTCTGACTTTTATATCTCACAATTCTGACTTTATATCTCACAATTCTGACTTTATATATCACAATTCTGACTTTATATCTCACAATTCTGACTTTATATCTCACTGAATTCTCACAATTCTGACTTTATATCTCACAATTCTGACTTTATATCTCACAATTCTGACTTTATATCTCTCAATTCTGACTTTATATCTCACATTTCTGACTTTATATCTCACAATTCTGACTTTATATCTCACAATTCTGACTTTATATCTCACAATTCTGACATATCTCACATGATTCTGATATCTCACAATTCTGACTTTATATCTCACAATTCTGACTTTATATCTCTCTGATTCTGACTTTATATCTCACAATTCTGACTTTATATCTCCAATTCTGACTTTATATATCTCACAATTCTGACTTTATATCTCTCAATTCTGACTTTTATATCACAATTCTGATTTGACTTTATATCTCACAATTCTGACTTTATATCACAATTCTGACTTTATATCAATTCTGACTTTTATATCTCACAATTCTGACTTCTATATATCTCACAATTCTGACTTTATATCTCAATTCTCACAATTCTGACTTTATATCACTCAATTCTGACTTTATATCTCACAATTCTGACTTTATATCTCACAATTCTGACTTTATATCTCACAATTCTGACTTTATATCTCTCTGACAATTCTGACTTTATATATCTCAATTCTGACTTTTATATTTATATCTCACAATTCTGACTTTATATCTCAATTCTGACTTTATATCTCTCAATTCTGACTTTATATATCACAATTCTGACTTTATATCTCACAATTCTGACTTTATCTCCACAATTCTGACTTTATATCTCACAATTCTGACTTCTATATCTCACAATTCTGACTTTATATCTCACAATTCTGACTTTATATCTCACAATTCTGACTTTATATCTCACAATTCTGACTTTATATCACAATTCTGACTTTATATCTCACAATTCTGACTTTATATATCTCACAATTCTGACTTTATATCATTCACAATTCTGACTTTATATCTCACAATTCTGACTTTATATCTCACAATTCTGACTTTATATCACAATTCTGACTTTATATCTCTCAATTCTGACTTTATATCTCACAATTCTGACTTTATATCTCACAATTCTGACTTTATATCTCACAATTCTGACTTTTATATCTCACAATTCTGACTTTATATCTCACAATTCTGACTTTATATATCTCACAATTCTGACTTTATATCTCACAATTCTGACTTTATATCTCACAATTCTGACTTTATATCTCACATTCTGACTTTATATCTCACAATTCTGACTTTATATCTCTCAATTCTGACTTTATATCTCACAATTCTGACTTTATATCTCACAATTCTGACTTTATATCTCAATTCTGACTTTTTATATCTCACAATTCTGACTTTATATCTCTCAATTCTGACTTTATATCTCAATTCTGACTTTATATATCTCACAATTCTGACTTTATATCTCACAATTCTGACTTTATATTCTGACTTTATATCACAATTCTGACTTTATATCTCACAATTCTGACTTTATATCTCAATTCTGACTTTATATCTCACAATTCTGACTTTATATCTCACAATTCTGACTTTATATCTCTCAATTCTGACTTTATATCTCACAATTCTGACTTTATATCTCACAATTCTGACTTTATATATCAATTCTGACTTTATATCTCACAATTCTGACTTTATATCTCACAATTCTGACTTTATATCTCTCAATTCTGACTTTTATATCTCTCACAATTCTGACTTTATATATCTCACAATTCTGACTTTATATCTCACAATTCTGACTTTATATCTCTCAATTCTGACTTTATATCTCACAATTCTGACTTTATATCTCACAATTCTGACTTTATATCACACAATTCTGACTTTATATCTCACAATTCTGACTTTATATCTCACAATTCTGACTTTATATCTCACAATTCTGACTTTATATCTCACAATTCTGACTTTATATCTCACAATTCTGACTTTATATCTCTCAATTCTGACTTTATATATCTCAATTCTGACTTTATATATCACAATTCTGACTTTATATCTCACAATTCTGACTTTATATCTCTCACAATTCTGACTTTATATCTCACAATTCTGACTTTATATCTCTCAATTCTGACTTTATATCTCTCAATTCTGACTTTATATCTCACAATTCTGACTTTATCACAATTCTGACTTTATATCTCTCAATTCTGACTTTTATATCTCACATTCTGACTTTATATATCTCAATTCTGACTTTATATCTCTCAATTCTGACTTTATATCCACAATTCTGACTTTATATCTCACAATTCTGACTTTATATCTCACAATTCTGACTTTATATCTCAATTCTGACTTTATATCTCACAATTCTGACTTTATATCCACAATTCTGACTTTATATCTCACAATTCTGACTTTTATCTCACAATTCTGACTTTATATCTCACAATTCTGACTTTATATCTCACAATTCTGACTTTATATCTCTCAATTCTGACTTTATATCTCACAATTCTGACTTTTATATCTCACAATTCTGACTTTATATCTCACAATTCTGACTTTATATCTGACAATTCTGACTTTATATCTCACAATTCTGACTTTATATCTCTCAATTCTGACTTTATATATCTCTGATTCTGACTTTATATCTCACAATTCTGACTTTATATCTCACAATTCTGACTTTATATCTCACAATTCTGACAATTCTGACTTTATATATCTCAATTCTGACTTTATATCTCACAATTCTGACTTTATATCTCTCACAATTCTGACTTTATATCTCACAATTCTGACTTTATATCAGTTCTCAATTCTGACTTTATATCTCCTGATTCTGACTTTATATCTCACAATTCTGACTTTATATCTCTCAATTCTGACTTTATATCTCACAATTCTGACTTTATATCTCTCAATTCTGACTTTATATCTCTCAATTCTGACTTTATATCTCTCAATTCTGACTTTATATATCTCACAATTCTGACTTTATATCTCACAATTCTGACTTTATATCTCTCAATTCTGACTTTATATCTCTCAATTCTGACTTTTATATCTCACAATTCTGACTTTATATCTCACAATTCTGACTTTATATCTCTCAATTCTGACTTTATATCTCTCAATTCTGACTTTATATCTCAATTCTGACTTTATATCTCACAATTCTGACTTTATATCATCTCTCAATTCTGACTTTATATATCACAATTCTGACTTTATATCTCACAATTCTGACTTTATATCTCACAATTCTGACTTTATATCTCTCACAATTCTGACTTTTATATCTCTCAATTCTGACTTTATATCTCTCACTTTTCTGACTTTATATATCTCACAATTCTGACTTTATATCTCACAATTCTGACTTTATATCTCACAATTCTGACTTTATATCTCACAATTCTGACTTTTTCTCTAATTCTGACTTATATATCACAATTCTGACTTTATATCTCACAATTCTGACTTTATATCTCACAATTCTGACTTTATATCTCTCAATTCTGACTTTATATCTCACAATTCTGACTTTATATCTCACAATTCTGACTTTATATCTCTCAATTCTGACTTTATATCACAATTCTGACTTTATATCTCACAATTCTGACTTTATATCTCACAATTCTGACTTTATATCTCTCAATTCTGACTTTATATCTCTCTCAATTCTGACTTTATATCTCACAATTCTGACTTTATATCTCACAATTCTGACTTTATATCTCTCAATTCTGACTTTTATATCTCAATTCAATTCTTTATATATCTCACAATTCTGACTTTATATCTTATTCTGACTTTATATCTCACAATTCTGACTTTATATCTCACAATTCTGACTTTATATCTGACAATTCTGACTTTATATTACAATTCTCACAATTCTGACTTTATATCTCACAATTCTGACTTTATATCTCACAATTCTGACTTTATATCTCACAATTCTGACTTTATATCTCACAATTCTGACTTTATATCTCTCAATTCTGACTTTATATCTCACAATTCTGACTTTATATCTCACAATTCTGACTTTATATCTCACAATTCTGACTTTATATCTGACAATTCTGACTTTATATCTCACATTCTGACTTTATATATCTCACAATTCTGACTTTATATATCTCACAATTCTGACTTTATATATCTCAATTCTGACTTTATATCTCACACATTCTGACTTTATATATCAATTCTGACAATTCTGACTTTATATCTCTCAATTCTGACTTTATATCTCACAATTCTGACTTTATATCTCACAATTCTGACTTTATATCTCACAATTCTGACTTTATATATCAATTCTGACTTTATATCTCACAATTCTGACTTTATATCTCACAATTCTGACTTTATATCTCACAATTCTGACTTTATATCTCTCAATTCTGACTTTATATATCTCTCAATTCTGACTTTATATCTCTCAATTCTGACTTTATATCTCACAATTCTGACTTTTATATCAATTCTGACAATTCTGACTTTGACTTTATCTCTCAATTCTGACTTTATATCTCACAATTCTGACTTTTATATCTCACAATTCTGACTTTATATATCTCACAATTCTGACTTTTATATCTCACAATTCTGACTTTATATCTCACAATTCTGACTTTATATCTCACAATTCTGACTTTTATATCTCACAATTCTGACTTTATATCTCACAATTCTGACTTTATATCTCACAATTCTGACTTTATATCTCACAATTCTGACTTTATATCTCTCAATTCTGACTTTATATCTCTCAATTCTGACTTTATATATCTCACAATTCTGACTTTATATCTCTCAATTCTGACTTTATATCTCTCAATTCTGACTTTATATCTCACAATTCTGACTTTATATCTCTCAATTCTGACTTTATATCTCACAATTCTGACTTTATATCTCTCAATTCTGACTTTTATAATTCTCACAATTCTGACTGACTTTATATCATTCTGACAATTCTGACTTTATATCTCACAATTCTGACTTTATATCTCACAATTCTGACTTTATATCTCTCAATTCTGACTTTATATCTCACAATTCTGACTTTATATCTCACAATTCTGACTTTATATCTCAATTCTGACTTTATATTCTGAATTCTGACTTTATATCTCAATTCTGACTTTATATCTCTCAATTCTGACTTTATATCTCACAATTCTGACTTTATATCTCTCAATTCTGACTTTATATCTCTCAATTCTGACTTTATATATCTCACAATTCTGACTTTATATCTCTCAATTCTGACTTTATATCTCACAATTCTGACTTTATATCTCACAATTCTGACTTTATATATCACAATTCTGACTTTATATATCACAATTCTGACTTTATATCTCACAATTCTGACTTTATATCTCACAATTCTGACTTTATATCTCTCAATTCTGACTTTATATATCTCACAATTCTGACTTTATATCTCACAATTCTGACTTATATCTCTCAATTCTGACTTTATATATCTCAATTCTGACTTTATATCTCACAATTCTGACTTTATATCTCTCAATTCTGACTTTATATCTCACAATTCTGACTTTATATCTCACAATTCTGACTTTATATCTCACAATTCTGACTTTATATCTCACAATTCTGACTTTATATCTCTCAATTCTGACTTTATATCTCTCAATTCTGACTTTATATCTCACAATTCTGACTTTATATCTCTCAATTCTGACTTTATATCTCTCAATTCTGACTTTATATCTCACAATTCTGACTTTATATCTCACAATTCTGACTTTATATCTCACAATTCTGACTTTATATCTCTCAATTCTGACTTTATATCTCTCAATTCTGACTTTATATCTCACAATTCTGACTTTATATCTCTCAATTCTGACTTTTATATCTCACAATTCTGACTTTATATCTCTCAATTCTGACTTTATATCTCTCAATTCTGACTTTTATATCTCAATTCTGACTTTATATCTCTCAATTCTGACTTTATATCTCACAATTCTGACTTTATATCTCTCAATTCTGACTTTATATCTCACAATTCTGACTTTATATCAATTCTCAATTCTGACTTTATATCTCACAATTCTGACTTTATATCTCACAATTCTGACTTTATATCTCACAATTCTGACTTTATATCTCTCAATTCTGACTTTATATCTCACAATTCTGACTTTATATATCTCAATTCTGACTTTATATCTCACAATTCTGACTTTATATATCTCACAATTCTGACTTTATATCTCACAATTCTGACTTTATATCTCACAATTCTGACTTTATATCTCTCAATTCTGACTTTTTATATCTCTCAATTCTGACAATTCTGACTTTATATCTCTCAATTCTGACTTTATATATCTCACAATTCTGACTTTATATCTCTCAATTCTGACTTTATATATCTCACAATTCTGACTTTATATCATTTCACACAATTCTGACTTTATATCTCACAATTCTGACTTTATATCTCACAATTCTGACTTTATATCTCACAATTCTGACTTTTATATCTCTCAATTCTGACTTTATATCTCTCAATTCTGACTTTATATATCACAATTCTGACTTTATATCTCACAATTCTGACTTTATATCTCTCAATTCTGACTTTATATCTCACAATTCTGACTTTTATATCACAATTCTGACTTTATATCAATTCTGACTTTATATCTCACAATTCTGACTTTATATCTCTCAATTCTGACTTTATATCTCACAATTCTGACTTTTATATCTCACAATTCTGACTTTATATCTCACAATTCTGACTTTATATCTCACAATTCTGACTTTATATCTCTCAATTCTGACTTTATATCTCACAATTCTGACTTTATATCTCTCAATTCTGACTTATATATCTCACAATTCTGACTTTTTATATCTCACAATTCTGACTTTATATCTCACAATTCTGACTTTATATCTCACAATTCTGACTTTATATCTCACAATTCTGACTTTTATATCTCACAATTCTGACTTTATATCTCACAATTCTGACTTTATATCACAATTCTGACTTTATATCTCACAATTCTGACTTTATATCTCACAATTCTGACTTTATATATCTATTCTCATCTCTCATTCTGACTTTATATATCTCAATTCTGACTTTATATCTCTCAATTCTGACTTTATATCTCTCAATTCTGACTTTATATCTCACAATTCTGACTTTATATCTCTCAATTCTGACTTTATATATCTCAATTCTGACTTTATATCTCACAATTCTGACTTTATATCTCACAATTCTGACTTTATATCTCTCAATTCTGACTTTTATATCTCACAATTCTGACTTTTATATCTCACAATTCTGACTTTATATCTCACAATTCTGACTTTTTATATCTCTCAATTCTGACTTTATATCTCTCAATTCTGACTTTATATCTCACAATTCTGACTTTATATCTCACAATTCTGACTTTATATCTCTCAATTCTGACTTTATATCTCACAATTCTGACTTTATATCTCTCAATTCTGACTTTATATATCAATTCTGACTTTATATCTCTCAATTCTGACTTTATATCTCACAATTCTGACTTTATATCTCTCAATTCTGACTTTTATATCTCACAATTCTGACTTTATATCTCACAATTCTGACTTTTATATCTCACAATTCTGACTTTATATCTCTCACAATTCTGACTTTATATCTCTCAATTCTGACTTTTATATCTCACAATTCTGACTTTATATCTCTCAATTCTGACTTTATATCTCTCAATTCTGACTTTTATATCTCACAATTCTGACTTTATATCTCACAATTCTGACTTTATATCTCTCAATTCTGACTTTATATCTCACAATTCTGACTTTATATCTCACAATTCTGACTTTTATATCTCTCAATTCTGACTTTATATCTCACAATTCTGACTTTATATCTCACAATTCTGACTTTATATCTCAATTCTGACTTTCTCACAATTCTGACTTTTATATCTCACAATTCTGACTTTATATCTCACAATTCTGACTTTATATCTCACAATTCTGACTTTATATCTCACAATTCTGACTTTATATCTCACAATTCTGACTTTATATCTCACAATTCTGACTTTATATCTCACAATTCTGACTTTATATCTCACAATTCTGACTTTTATATCTCAATTCTGACTTTATATCTCTCAATTCTGACTTTATATCTCACAATTCTGACTTTATATCTCACAATTCTGACTTTATATCTCACAATTCTGACTTTATATCTCACAATTCTGACTTTATATTCTGACTCACAATTCTGATTCTTATATATCTCACAATTCTGACTTTATATCTCACAATTCTGACTTTATATCTCAATTCAATTCTGACTTTATATCTCACAATTCTGACTTTATATCTCACAATTCTGACTTTATATCTCACAATTCTGACTTTATATCTCAATTCTGACTTTATATCTCTCAATTCTGACTTTATATCTCACAATTCTGACTTTATATCTCACAATTCTGACTTTATATCTCTCAATTCTGACTTTATATCTCTCAATTCTGACTTTATATCTCACAATTCTGACTTTTATATCTCACAATTCTGACTTTATATCTCTCAATTCTGACTTTATATCTCTCAATTCTGACTTTTATATCTCACAATTCTGACTTTATATCTCACAATTCTGACTTTATATCTCACAATTCTGACTTTATATCTCTCAATTCTGACTTTATATCTCACAATTCTGACTTTTATATCTCACAATTCTGACTTTATATCTCACAATTCTGACTTTATATCTCACAATTCTGACTTTATATATCTCACAATTCTGACTTTATATCTCACAATTCTGACTTTATATCTCACAATTCTGACTTTATATCTCACAATTCTGACTTTATATATCTCACAATTCTGACTTTATATCTCTCAATTCTGACTTTATATCTCTCAATTCTGACTTTATATCTCTCAATTCTGACTTTATATATCTCAATTCTGACTTTATATATCTCAATTCTGACTTTATCTCACACATTCTGACTTTATATCTCACATTCTGACTTTATATCTCTCAATTCTGACTTTATATCTCACAATTCTGACTTTATATTCTCACAATTCTGACTTTATATCTCACAATTCTGACTTTATATCTCACAATTCTGACTTTATATCTCACAATTCTGACTTTATATCTCACAATTCTGACTTTATATCTCACAATTCTGACTTTATATCTCTCAATTCTGACTTTATATCTCACAATTCTGACTTTTATATATCTCAATTCTGACTTTATATCTCACAATTCTGACTTTATATCTCACAATTCTGACTTTATATCTCACAATTCTGACTTTATATCTCTCAATTCTGACTTTATATCTCACAATTCTGACTTTTATATCTCACAATTCTGACTTTATATCTCTCAATTCTGACTTTATATCTCACAATTCTGACTTATATATTCTGACTTTATATTCTGATTCTGACTTTATATCTCACAATTCTGACTTTATATCTCTCAATTCTGACTTTATATCTCTCAATTCTGACTTTATATATCTCATTCTGACTTTATATCTCACAATTCTGACTTTATATCTCACAATTCTGACTTTATATCTCTCAATTCTGACTTTATATATCACAATTCTGACTTTATATCTCTCAATTCTGACTTTATATCTCTCAATTCTGACTTTATATCTCACAATTCTGACTTTATATATCTCACAATTCTGACTTTTATATCTCACAATTCTGACTTTATATCTCACAATTCTGACTTCAATTATATTTATATCTCAATTCTGACTTTTATATCTCACAATTCTGACTTTATATCTCTCAATTCTGACTTTATATATATCTCAATTCTGACTTTATATATCTCAATTCTGACTTTATATCTCACAATTCTGACTTTATATCTCACAATTCTGACTTTATATCTCTCAATTCTGACTTTATATCAATTCTGACTTTTATATCTCACAATTCTGACTTTATATCTCACAATTCTGACTTTATATCTCACAATTCTGACTTTATATCTCTCAATTCTGACTTTATATCTCACAATTCTGACTTTATATCTCACAATTCTGACTTTATATCTCACAATTCTGACTTTATATATCTCAATTCTGACTTTATATCTCTCAATTCTGACTTTATATCTCACAATTCTGACTTTATATATCTCACAATTCTGACTTTATATCTCACAATTCTGACTTTTTATATCTCACAATTCTGACTTTATATCTCTCAATTCTGACTTTATATCTCACAATTCTGACTTTATATCTCTCAATTCTGACTTTATATCTCAATTCTGACTTTATATATCTCACAATTCTGACTTTATATCACAATTCTGACTTTATATCTCACAATTCTGACTTTATATCTCACAATTCTGACTTTATATCTCACAATTCTGACTTTATATGACTTTATATCACAATTCTGACTTTATATCTCACAATTCTGACTTTTATATCTCTCAATTCTGACTTTATATCTCACAATTCTGACTTTATATCTCTCAATTCTGACTTTTATATATCTCAATTCTGACTTTATATCTCTCAATTCTGACTTTATATCTCACAATTCTGACTTTATATCTCACAATTCTGACTTTTATATCTCACAATTCTGACTGACTTTATATCTCACAATTCTGACTTTATATCTCACAATTCTGACTTTATATCTCTCAATTCTGACTTTATATCTCTCAATTCTGACTTTATATCACACAATTCTGACTTTATATCTCACAATTCTGACTTTATATCTCTCAATTCTGACTTTATATCTCACAATTCTGACTTTATATCTCACAATTCTGACTTTATATCTCTCAATTCTGACTTTATATCTCACAATTCTGACTTTATATCTCTCAATTCTGACTTTATATCTCACAATTCTGACTTTTTATATCTCAATTCAATTTATGACACAATTCTGACTTTATATCTCACAATTCTGACTTTATATCTCTCAATTCTGACTTTATATCTCACAATTCTGACTTTATATCTCAATTCTGACTTTATATCTCACAATTCTGACTTTATATCTCACAATTCTGACTTTATATCTCACAATTCTGACTTTTTATATCTCACAATTCTGACTTTATATCTCACAATTCTGACTTTATATATCTCACAATTCTGACTTTTATATCTCACAATTCTGACTTTATATATCTCTCAATTCTGACTTTATATCTCACAATTCTGACTTTATATCTCACAATTCTGACTTTATATCTCTCAATTCTGACTTTATATCTCACAATTCTGACTTTATATCTCACAATTCTGACTTTATATCTCTCAATTCTGACTTTATATCTCACAATTCTGACTTTTATCTCTCAATTCTGACTTTATATCTCTCAATTCTGACTTTTATATCTCACAATTCTGACTTTATATATCTCACAATTCTGACTTTATATCTCACAATTCTGACTTTATATCTCACAATTCTGACTTTTATATCTCACAATTCTGACTTTATATCTCACAATTCTGACTTTATATCAATTCTCACTTTATTCTGACTTTATATCTCACAATTCTGACTTTATATCTCACAATTCTGACTTTATATATCTCACAATTCTGACTTTATATCATTCATATCACAATTCTGACTTTATATCTCACAATTCTGACTTTATATCTCACAATTCTGACTTTATATCTCACAATTCTGACTTTATATATCTCAATTCTGACTTTTATATCTCTCTCAATTCTGACTTTATATCTCTCAATTCTGACTTTATATCTCTCAATTCTGACTTTATATCTCACAATTCTGACTTTATATCTCTCAATTCTGACTTTATATCTCACAATTCTGACTTTATATCTCACAATTCTGACTTTATATCTCTCAATTCTGACTTTATATCTCACAATTCTGACTTTATATCTCTCAATTCTGACTTTTATATCTCAATTCTGACTTTATATCTCACAATTCTGACTTTATATCTCACAATTCTGACTTTATATATTCTGACAATTCTGACTTTATATCTCACAATTCTGACTTTATATCTCACAATTCTGACTTTATATCTCACAATTCTGACTTTATATCTCTCAATTCTGACTTTATATCTCACAATTCTGACTTTATATATCTCACAATTCTGACTTTTATATCTCACAATTCTGACTTTATATCTCACAATTCTGACTTTATATCTCTGATTCTGACTTTATATCTCACAATTCTGACTTTATATCTCTCAATTCTGACTTTATATCTCACAATTCTGACTTTATATCTCACAATTCTGACTTTATATCTCACAATTCTGACTTTATATCTCACAATTCTGACTTTATATATCTCAATTCTGACTTTTTATATCTCACAATTCTGACTTTATATCTCACAATTCTGACTTTATATCTCTCAATTCTGACTTTATATCTCAATTCTGATATCTGATTCTGACTTATATCTCACAATTCTGACTTTATATCTCTCAATTCTGAATTCTGATTTTGATATCTCACAATTCTGACTTTATATATCTCAATTCTGACTTTATATCTCACAATTCTGACTTTATATCACTTCAATTCTGACTTTATCTCACAATTCTGACTTTATATCTCACAATTCACAATTTTATATATCTCTCAATTCTGACTTTATATCTCTCAATTCTGACTTTTATATCTCACAATTCTGACTTTTTATATCTCACAATTCTGACTTTATATCTCTCTGACAATTCTGACTTTATATCTCACAATTCTGACTTTATATCACAATTCTGACTTTATATCTCACAATTCTGACTTTATATCTCACAATTCTGACTTTATATCTCTCATTCTGACTTTATATCTCACAATTCTGACTTTATATCTCACAATTCTGACTTTATATATCACAATTCTGACTTTATATCTCTAATTCTGACTTTTAATTCTGACTGATTCTGACTTTATATCTCAATTCTGACTTTATATCTCACAATTCTGACTTTATATCTCTCAATTCTGACTTTATATTATATCTGACTTTATATCTCTCAATTCTGACTTTATATCTCTCAATTCTGACTTTTATATCTCACAATTCTGACTTTTATATCTCACAATTCTGACTTTATATATCACAATTCTGACTTTATATCTCTCAATTCTGACTTTATTATCTCTCAATTCTGACTTTATATCTCACAATTCTGACTTTATATCTCTCAATTCTGACTTTTTATATCACAATTCTGACTTTATATCTCTCAATTCTGACTTTATATCTCACAATTCTGACTTTATATATCTCAATTCTCACAATTCTGACTTTATATCTCTCAATTCTGACTTTTATATCTCAATTCTGACTTTATATCTCACAATTCTGACTTTATATCAATTCTGACTTTATTCTGACAATTTGACTTATATATCTCTCAATTCTGACTTTATATCTCTCAATTCTGACTTTATATCTCTCAATTCTGACTTTATATCTCACAATTCTGACTTTATATCTCACAATTCTGACTTTATATCTCTCAATTCTGACTTTTATATCTCACAATTCTGACTTTTATATCTCTCAATTCTGACTTTATATCTCACAATTCTGACTTTATATCTCACAATTCTGACTTTATATCTCACAATTCTGACTTTATATCTCACAATTCTGACTTTTATATCTCACAATTCTGACTTTATATCTCACAATTCTGACTTTTATAACTCATAATTCTGACTTTATATCTCACAATTCTGACTTTATATCTCACAATTCTGACTTTATATATCTCAATTCTGACTTTATATCTCACAATTCTGACTTTATATCTCACAATTCTGACTTTATATCTCACAATTCTGACTTTTTTATCACAATTCTGACTTTATTCTGACTTTCTGATATCTCTCAATTCTGACTTTTATATCTCACAATTCTGACTTTTTATATCTCACAATTCTGACTTTATATCTCTCAATTCTGACTTTATATCTCTCAATTCTGACTTTTATATCACAATTCTGACTTTATATCTCACAATTCTGACTTTATATCTCACAATTCTGACTTTATATCTCTCAATTCTGACTTTATATCTCACAATTCTGACTTTATATCTCACAATTCTGACTTTATATCTCACAATTCTGACTTTTTATATCTCACAATTCTGACTTTATATCTCACAATTCTGACTTTATATCTCACAATTCTGACTTTATATCACACAATTCTGACTTTATATCTCACAATTCTGACTTTATATCTCTCAATTCTGACTTTATATCTCACAATTCTGACTTTTATATCTCACAATTCTGACTTTATATCTCTCAATTCTGACTTTATATCTCACAATTCTGACTTTATATATCACAATTCTGACAATTCTGACTTTATATCTCTCAATTCTGACTTTTATATCTCACAATTCTGACTTTATATCTCACAATTCTGACTTTATATCTCTCAATTCTGACTTTATATCTCAATTCATATTCTGACTTTATATATCACAATTCTGACTTTATATCTCACAATTCTGACTTTATATATCAATTCTGACTTTTCTGACACAATTTGACTTTATATATCTCAATTCTGACTTTATATCTCTCAATTCTGACTTTATATCTCACAATTCTGACTTTTATATCTCTCAAATTCTGACTTTATATCTCACAATTCTGACTTTATATCTCACAATTCTGACTTTATATCTCACAATTCTGACTTTATATCTCACAATTCTGACTTTATATCTCACAATTCTGACTTTATATCTCACAATTCTGACTTTATATCTCTCAATTCTGACTTTATATCTCACAATTCTGACTTTATATCTCACAATTCTGACTTTATATATCTCACAATTCTGACTTTTATATCTCTGCTATATCTCACAATTCTGACTTTTATATCTGACACAATTCTGATTTTATATCTCACAATTCTGACTTTATATCTATCACAATTCTGATTCTGATCTTTATTCTGACTTTATATCTGACAATTCTGACTTTATATCTCACAATTCTGACTTTATATCTCAATTCTGACTTTATATCTCTCAATTCTGACTTTATATATCTCACATTCTGACTTTATATCTCACAATTCTGACTTTATATCTCACAATTCTGACTTTATATCTCACAATTCTGACTTTATATCTCACAATTCTGACTTTATATCTCTCAATTCTGACTTTTATATCTCACAATTCTGACTTTATATCTCACAATTCTGACTTTATATCTCACAATTCTGACTTTATATATCTCACAATTCTGACTTTATATCTCACAATTCTGACTTTATATCTCTCAATTCTGACTTTATATCTCACAATTCTGACTTTATATATCTCACAATTCTGACTTTATATCTCACAATTCTGACTTTATATCTCACAATTCTGACTTTATATCTCACAATTCTGACTATATATCTCAATTCTGACTTTATATTCTGATTCTGATATATCTCAATTCTGACTTTTATATCTCACAATTCTGACTTTATATATCACAATTCTGACTTTATATCTCACAATTCTGACTTTATATCTCTCAATTCTGACTTTATATCTCAAATCTGACTTTATATCTCAATTCTGACTTTATATATCTCAATTCTGACTTTATATCTCACAATTCTGACTTTATATCTCAATTCAATTCTGACTTTATATCTCACAATTCTGACTTTATATCTCACAATTCTGACTTTATATCTCACAATTCTGACTTTATATCTCACAATTCTGACTTTATATCTCACAATTCTGACTTTATATCTCACAATTCTGACTTTATATATCTCACAATTCTGACTTTATATCACACAATTCTGACTTTATATCTTTCAATTCTGACTTTATATCTCACAATTCTGACTTTATATCTCAATTCTGACTTTATATCTCACAATTCTGACTTTATATCTCACAATTCTGACTTTATATATCTCAATTCTGACTTTATATCTCACAATTCTGACTTTTATATCAGTTCTGACTTTATTCTGACTTTTTATATCTCACAATTCTGACTTTATATATCACAATTCTGACTTTATATCTCACAATTCTGACTTTATATCTCACAATTCTGACTTTATATCTCACAATTCTGACTTTATATCTCACAATTCTGACTTTATATCTCACAATTCTGACTTTATATATCTCACAATTCTGACTTTATATCTCTCAATTCTGACTTTATATCTCACAATTCTGACTTTATATCTCACAATTCTGACTTTTATATCACAATTCTGACTTTATATATCTCACAATTCTGACTTTTATATCTCACAATTCTGACTTTATATCTCACAATTCTGACTTTATATCTCACAATTCTGACTTTATATCTCACAATTCTGACTTTATATCTCACAATTCTGACTTTATATCTCACAATTCTGACTTTATATATCTCACAATTCTGACTTTATATCTCACAATTCTGACTTTTATATCACACAATTCTGAATTCTGACTTTATATCTCACAATTCTGACTTTATATCTCACAATTCTGACTTTATATCTGACAATTCTGACTTTATATCTCACAATTCTGACTTTTATATCTCACAATTCTGACTTTATATCTCACAATTCTGACTTTATATCTCACAATTCTGACTTTTATATCTCACAATTCTGACTTTATATCTCACAATTCTGACTTTATATCTCACAATTCTGACTTTATATCTCACAATTCTGACTTTATATATCTCAATTCTGACTTTATATCTCTCACATTCTGACTTTATATCTCACAATTCTGACTTTATATCTCACAATTCTGACTTTATATCTCTCAATTCTGACTTTATATCTCACAATTCTGACTTTATATCTCACAATTCTGACTTTATATCTCTCAATTCTGACTTTATATCTCTCAATTCTGACTTTATATCTCACAATTCTGACTTTATATCACAATTCTGACTTTATATCTCACAATTCTGACTTTATATCTCTCAATTCTGACTTTATCTCACAATTCTGACTTTATATCTCACAATTCTGACTTTATATCTCACAATTCTGACTTTATATCTCACAATTCTGACTTTATATCACACAATTCTGACTTTATATCTCTCACAATTCTGACTTTATATCTCACAATTCTGACTTTATATCTCACAATTCTGACTTTTTATATCTCTCAATTCTGACTTTATATCTCTCAATTCTGACTTTATATATCTCACAATTCTGACTTTTATATCTCTCAATTCTGACTTTATATCTCACAATTCTGACTTTATATCTCACAATTCTGACTTTTATATCTCACAATTCTGACTTTTATATCTCAATTCTGACTTTATATCTCACAATTCTGACTTTATATCTCTCAATTCTGACTTTTATATCACAATTCTGACTTTATATCTCTCAATTCTGACTTTATATCTCACAATTCTGACTTTATATCTCTCAATTCTGACTTTATATCTCACAATTCTGACTTTATATCTCAATTCTGACTTTATATCTCACAATTCTGACTTTATATATCAATTCAATTCTGACTTTATATCTCACAATTCTGACTTTATATCTCACAATTCTGACTTTATATATCTCACAATTCTGACTTTATATCTCTCAATTCTGACTTTATATCTCACAATTCTGACTTTATATCTCACAATTCTGACTTTATATCTCACAATTCTGACTTTATATCACTCATTTCTGACTTTATATCTCACAATTCTGACTTTATATCTCACAATTCTGACTTTATATATCTCAATTCTGACTTTATATATCTCACAATTCTGACTTTATATCTCACAATTCTGACTTTATATCTCACAATTCTGACTTTATATCTCACAATTCTGACTTTATATCTCACAATTCTGACTTTATATCTCACAATTCTGACTTTATATCTCACAATTCTGACTTTATATCTCACAATTCTGACTTTATATCTCACAATTCTGACTTTATATCTCACAATTCTGACTTTATTCACAATTCTGACTTTATATCTCAATTCTGACTTTATATATCACAATTCTGACTTTATATCTCTCAATTCTGACTTTTATATCTCACAATTCTGACTTTTATATCTCAATTCTGACTTTATATCTCACAATTCTGACTTTATATATCACAATTCTGACTTTTATATCACAATTCTGACTTTATATATCTCACAATTCTGACTTTATATCTCACAATTCTGACTTTATATATTCTGACTTTATATCTCACAATTCTGACTTTATATCTCACAATTCTGACTTTATATCTCACAATTCTGACTTTATATATCTCACAATTCTGACTTTATATCTCACAATTCTGACTTTATATCTCACAATTCTGACTTTTTATATCTCACAATTCTGACTTTATATCTCACAATTCTGACTTTATATCTCACAATTCTGACTTTATATCTCACAATTCTGACTTTATATCTCACAATTCTGACTTTATATCTCTCAATTCTGACTTTATATCTCACAATTTCTGACTTTATATCTCACAATTCTGACTTTATATCTCTCAATTCTGACTTTATATCTCTCATTCTGACTTTATATCTCTCAATTCTGACTTTATATCTCTCAATTCTGACTTTATATCTCACAATTCTGACTTTATATATCTCAATTCTGACTTTATGACAATTCTGACTTTATATCTCAATTCTGACTTTTATATCACTCATTCTGACTTTATATCTCACAATTCTGACTTTATATCTCACAATTCTGACTTTATATCTCACAATTCTGACTTTATATCTCACAATTCTGACTTTATATCTCACAATTCTGACTTTATATCTCACAATTCTGACTTTATATCTCACAATTCTGACTTTATATCTCACAATTCTGACTTTATATCTCACAATTCTGACTTTATATCTCAATTCTGACTTTATATACAATTCTGACTTTATATCTCACAATTCTGACTTTATATCTCACAATTCTGACTTTATATCAATTCTGACAATTCTGACTTTTATATCTCTCAATTCTGACTTTATATCTCAGATTCTGACTTTATATCACAATTCTGACTTTTATATCTCACAATTCTGACTTTATATCTCACAATTCTGACTTTATATCTCACAATTCTGACTTTATATCTCAAATCTGACTTTATATCTCACAATTCTGACTTTATATCTCACAATTCTGACTTTATATCTCACAATTCTGACTTTTATATCTCACAATTCTGACTTTATATCTCACAATTCTGACTTTATATCTCTCACAATTCTGACTTTATATCTCTCAATTCTGACTTTATATCACAATTCTGACTTTATATCTCTCAATTCTGACTTTTATATCTCACAATTCTGACTTTATATCTCACAATTCTGACTTTATATATCTCAATTCTGACTTTATATATCTCAATTCTGACTTTATATCTCACAATTCTGACTTTATATATCTCAATTCTGACTTTATATCTCACAATTCTGACTTTATATCTCTCAATTCTGATTCTGACTTTATATCTCACAATTCTGACTTTATATCTCACAATTCTGACTTTATATATCTCAATTCTGACTTTATATCTCACAATTCTGACTTTATATCTCTCACAATTCTGACTTTTTATATCTCACAATTCTGACTTTATATCTCACAATTCTGACTTTATATCTCTCAATTCTGACTTTATATCTCACAATTCTGACTTTATATCTCTCAATTCTGACTTTATATCTCTCAATTCTGACTTTATATCTCTCAATTCTGACTTTATATCTCACAATTCTGACTTTATATCTCACAATTCTGACTTTATATCTCACAATTCTGACTTTATATCTCACAATTCTGACTTTTATATCACAATTCTGACTTTATATCTCACAATTCTGACTTTATATCTCTCAATTCTGACTTTATATATCTCAATTCTGACTTTATATATCACAATTCTGACTTTATATATCTCACAATTCTGACTTTTATATCTCAATTCTGACTTTTATATCTCTCAATTCTGACTTTATATCTCACAATTCTGACTTTATATATCTCACATTCTGACTTTATATCTCACAATTCTGACTTTATATCTCACAATTCTGACTTTATATATCTCAATTCTGACTTTATATCTCACAATTCTGACTTTATATATCTCAATTCTGACTTTATATCTCACAATTCTGACTTTATATATCTCAATTCTGACTTTATATCTCACAATTCTGACTTTATATCTCAATTCTGACTTATATCTCACAATTCTATCTCACAATTCTGACTTTATATCTCACAATTCTGACTTTATATCTCATTCAATTCTGACTTTATATCTCACAATTCTGACATTCTTTTATATCTCACAATTCTGACTTTATATCTCTCAATTCTGACTTTATATCTCACAATTCTGACTTTATATCTCAATTCTGACTTTATATCTCAATTCTGACTTTATATCTCTCAATTCTGACTTTTATATCTCAATTCTGACTTTATATCTCACAATTCTGACTTTATATCTCTCAATTCTGACTTTATATCTCTCAATTCTGACTTTTATATCTCACAATTCTGACTTTATATCTCACAATTCTGACTTTATATCTCACAATTCTGACTTTATATCTCACAATTCTGACTTTATATATCACAATTCTGACTTTTATATCTCACAATTCTGACTTTATATCTCACAATTCTGACTTTATATATCTCAATTCTGACTTTATATATCTCACAATTCTGACTTTATATCTCACAATTCTGACTTTATATATCTCACAATTCTGACTTTTATATCTCACAATTCTGACTTTATATCTCACAATTCTGACTTTATATATTCTGACTTTATATCACAATTCTGACTTTATATCTCACAATTCTGACTTTATATCTCACAATTCTGACTTTATATCTCACAATTCTGACTTTTATATCACAATTCTGACTTTTATATCTCAATTCTGACTTTATATCTCTCAATTCTGACTTTATATCTCACAATTCTGACTTTATATCTCACAATTCTGACTTTATATCTCTCAATTCTGACTTTATATCTCACAATTCTGACTTTATATCTCACAATTCTGACTTTATATCTCACAATTCTGACTTTATATACAATTCTGACAATTCTGACAATTCTGACTATATCTCACAATTCTGACTTTATATCTCAATTCTGACTTTATATCTCACAATTCTGACTTTATATCTCACAATTCTGACTTTTATATCTCTCAATTCTGACTTTATATCTCTCAATTCTGACTTTATATATCTCACATTCTGACTTTATATCTCACAATTCTGACTTTATATCTCACAATTCTGACTTTATATCTCTCAATTCTGACTTTATATCTCACAATTCTGACTTTTATATCTCACAATTCTGACTTTATATCTCACAATTCTGACTTTATATCTCACAATTCTGACTTTATATATCACAATTCTGACTTTATACAATTCTGACTTTATATCTCAATTCTGACTTTATATCTCACAATTCTGACTTTATATCTCACAATTCTGACTTTATATCTCACAATTCTGACTTTATATCTCTCAATTCTGACTTTATATATCACAATTCTGACTTTATATCTCACAATTCTGACTTTATATCTCACAATTCTGACTTTATATCTCTCTCAATTCTGACTTTATATCTCACAATTCTGACTTTATATCTCACAATTCTGACTTTATATCTCACAATTCTGACTTTATATATCTCAATTCTGACTTTTATATCTCAATTCTGACTTTATATCTCTCAATTCTGACTTTATATCTCTCAATTCTGACTTTATATCTCACAATTCTGACTTTTATATCTCACAATTCTGACTTTATATCTCACAATTCTGACTTTATATCTCACAATTCTGACTTTATATATCTCACAATTCTGACTTTATATCTCACAATTCTGACTTTATATCTCACAATTCTGACTTTATATCTCACAATTCTGACTTTATATCTCACAATTCTGACTTTTTATATCTGACAATTCTGACAATTCTGACTTTATATCTCACAATTCTGACTTTATATCTCTCAATTCTGACTTTATATCTCTCAATTCTGACTTTATATCTCACAATTCTGACTTTATATCACAATTCTGACTTTATATCTCTCAATTCTGACTTTATATCTCACAATTCTGACTTATATATCTCTCATTCTGACTTTATATATCTCACAATTCTGACTTTATATCTCAATTCTGATTCTGACAATTCTGACTTTATATCTCACAATTCTGACTTTATATCTCACAATTCTGACTTTATATCTCACTCAATTCTGACTTTATATCTCACAATTCTGACTTTATATCTCACAATTCTGACTTTTATATCTCACAATTCTGACTTTATATCTCTCAATTCTGACTTTATATCTCACAATTCTGACTTTTATATCTCACAATTCTGACTTTATATATCACAATTCTGACTTTATATCTCACAATTCTGACTTTTTATATCTCTCACATTCTGACTTTATATCTCACAATTCTGACTTTATATCTCACAATTCTGACTTTATATCTCAATTCTGACTTTATATCTCTCAATTCTGACTTTATATATCACAATTCTGACTTTTATATCTCACAATTCTGACTTTATATCTCTCAATTCTGACTTTATATCTCACAATTCTGACTTTATATCTCACAATTCTGACTTTATATCAATTCAATTCTGACAATTCTGACTTTATATCTCACAATTCTGACTTTATATCTCAATTCTGACTTTTATATCTCACAATTCTGACTTTATATCTCACAATTCTGACTTTTATATCCACAATTCTGACTTTATATCTGACAATTCTGACTTTATATCTCACAATTCTGACTTTATATCTCACAATTCTGACTTTATATCTCACAATTCTGACTTTATATCTCACAATTCTGACTTTATATCTCACAATTCTGACTTTATATATCTCTCAATTCTGACTTTATATCTCACAATTCTGACTTTATATCTCACAATTCTGACTTTATATCTCACAATTCTGACTTTTATATCACAATTCTGACTTTATATCTCACAATTCTGACTTTATATCTCACAATTCTGACTTTATATCTCACAATTCTGACTTTATATATCTCACAATTCTGACTTTATATCTCACAATTCTGACTTTATATCTCACAATTCTGACTTTATATCTCAATTCTGACTTTATATCTCACAATTCTGACTTTATATCTCTCAATTCTGACTTTTATATGACTTTATCTCAATTCTGACTTTATATCTCTCAATTCTGACTTTATATCTCTCAATTCTGACTTTATATCATCTCAATTCTGACTTTATATCTCTCAATTCTGACTTTATATATCTCACAATTCTGACTTTATATCTCACAATTCTGACTTTTATATCTCACAATTCTGACTTTATATCTCACAATTCTGACTTTATATCTCTCACAATTCTGACTTTATATCTCACAATTCTGACTTTATATCTCACAATTCTGACTGACTTTATATCTCACAATTCTGACTTTATATCTCACAATTCTGACTTTATATCTCACAATTCTGACTTTATATCTCTCAATTCTGACTTTATATCTGACACAATTCTGACTTTATATCTCACAATTCTGACTTTATATCTCACAATTCTGACTTTATATCTCACAATTCTGACACAATTCTGATATATATCTCACAATTCTGACTTTTATATCTCACAATTCTACAATTCTGACTTTATATCTCACAATTCTGACTTTATATCTCACAATTCTGACTTTATATCTCACAATTCTGACTTTATATCTCACAATTCTGACTTTATATCTCTCAATTCTGACTTTTATATCCACAATATCTCACAATTCTGACTTTATATCTCACAATTCTGACTTTTATATCTCACAATTCTGACTTTATATCTCTCACAATTCTGACTTTATATCTCAATTCTGACTGAATTCTTTTATATCTCACAATTCTGACTTTATATCTCACAATTCTGACTTTATATCTCTGAATTCTGACTTTATATCTCTCAATTCTGACTTTATATCTCACAATTCTGACTTTATATCTCTCAATTCTGACTTTATATCTCACAATTCTGACATCAATTCTGACTTTATATCTCACAATTCTGACTTTATATCTCAATTCTGACTTTATATCTCTCAATTCTGACTTTATATCACAATTCTGACTTTATATCTGACTTTATATCTCACAATTCTGACTTTATATCTCACAATTCTGACTTTTATATCTCACAATTCTGACTTTATATCTCACAATTCTGACTTTATATCTCACAATTCTGACTTTATATATCTCACAATTCTGACTTTATATATCTCAATTCTGACTTTATATATCTCACAATTCTGACTTTATATCTCACAATTCTGACTTTATATCACAATTCTGACTTTATATCTCACAATTCTGACTTTATATCTCTCAATTCTGACTTTTATATCTCACAATTCTGACTTTATATCTCACAATTCTGACTTTATATCTCACAATTCTGACCCACATATCTCACTCAATTCTGACTTTATATCTCACAATTCTGACTTTATATCTCACAATTCTGACTTTATATCTCACAATTCTCAATTCTGACTTTTATATCTCACAATTCTGACTTTATATCTCACAATTCTGACTTTATATCCACAATTCTGACTTTATATCTCACAATTCTGACTTTTATATCTCACAATTCTGACTTTTTATATCCATATCTCTCAATTCTGACTTTTATATCTTACACAATTCTGACTTTTATTCTGACTCTGACTTTATATCACTCAATTCTGACTTTATATCTATCTCACAATTCTGACTTTATATCTCACAATTCTGACTTTATATCTCACAATTCTGACTTTATATCTCACAATTCTGACTTTATATCTCTCAATTCTGACTTTATATCTCTCAATTCTGACTTTATATCTCACAATTCTGACTTTATATCTCACAATTCTGACTTTTATATCTCACAATTCTGACTTTATATCTCACAATTCTGACTTTATATATCTCACAATTCTGACTTTATATCTCTCAATTCTGACTTTATATCTCTCACAATTCTGACTTTATATATCTCAATTCTGACTTTATATCTCACAATTCTGACTTTATATCTCTCAATTCTGACTTTATATCTCACAATTCTGACTTTATATCTCTCAGTTCTGACTTTATATCTCTCAGTTCTGACTTTATATCTCACAATTCTGACTTTATATCTCTCAATTCTGACTTTTATATCTCACAATTCTGACTTTATATCTCTCACAATTCTGACTTTATATCCACAATTCTCAGATTCTGACTTTATATCTCCACAATTCTGACTTTATATCTCTGATTCTGACTTTATATCTCACAATTCTGACTTTTTATATCCCTCACAATTCTGACTTTATATCTCACACAATTCTGACTTTATATCTCTGATTCTGAC
>JAGHMJ010003164.1:12500-50000 GCA_018749465.1 Paracanthobrama guichenoti
ACAACCTAGCACAAGCACAACTTCTTCTTCTTCAGCCTCTTCTTCTTCTTCTTCTTCTTCTTCTTCTTCTTCTTCTTCTTCTTCTTCTTCTTCAACCTTCTTCTTAACTTCTTCTTCTTCCCTTCTTCTTCTTCTTCTTTCTTCTTCTTCTTCTTACTTCTTCTTCTTCTTTTCTTCTTCTCCTTCTTCTTCTTCTTCTTCTTCTTCTTCTTCTTCTTCTTCTTCTCTTTTTTCAACTTCTTCTTCTTCTTCTTCTTCTTCTTCTTCTTCTTCTTCTTCTTCTTCTTTCTTCTTCTTCTTCTTCTTCTTCTTCTTCTTCTTCTTCTTCTTCTTCTTCTTCTTTCTTCTTCTTCTTCTGCCTCTTCTTCTTCTTCTTTCTTCTAACTTCTTCTTCTTCTTCTTCTTCTTCTTCTTCTTCTTCTTTAACTTCTTCTTCTTCTTCTTCTTCAACTTCTTCTTCTTCACAACTTCTTCCAACTTCTTCTTCTTCTTCTTCTTCTTTTCTTCTTCTTCTTCCTTCTTCACAACTTCAACTTCTTCTTCTTCTTCTGCACAACACAACTTCTTTTCTTCTTCTTCTTCTTCTGCCTCTTCTTCTTCTTCTAGCCTGGCTTCTTCTTTCTTCTTCTTCTTCTTCTTCACAATTTCTTCTTCTTCTTCTTCTTCTTTCTTCTTTCTTCTTCTTTACTTTCTTCTTCTTCTTCTTCTTCTTCTTCTTCTTCTAACAACTTCTTCTTCCTAACCTACAACTTCTTCTTCTTCTTCTTCTTCTTCTTCTTCTAGCTTCTTCTTCTAACCAACTTCTACTTCTTCTAACTTCTTCTTCTCAGCCAACCTAGCCTGGCTTCTTCTGGCAAGCTAGCCTGCCTGGCCAACTTCTTCTTCCTAGCTTGGCAACACAACCACTAGCTCAACTCTTCTTCTTCCCACCCAAGAGCTCTTCTTCCAGCCAGCCCCAGATTCTGTCTTCACCACCCGGGTCCCAGCCAAGTCAGGCACAGTCCACCCAGCTCAGGCACAGGTCCACCCACCAAGGTCTTCCAAATCAAGACACAGGTCACCCAGCTCAAACACAAAGTCCTGCCACCCAAGTCAAAACACAAGTTTCACCCAGAGTCAAAACACAAGTTTCACCCAAGTCAAAACACAAGTCCACCAGAGTTAAAACACTTCACCCAGCTCAAACACAAGTCCACCCAAGTCAAAACACAAGTTCACCCAACTCAAACACAAGTTCTTCCCAAGTCAAAACACAAGTCACCCAGCTCAAAGCACAAGTCACCCAGCTCAAACACAAGTCCACCCACCCAAATCAAAACACAAGTCCAGCCCACCCAAGTCCAGCCCACCAAACTCAAAAAACAAGTCCACCCAGGTCAAAACACAAGTCACACCCAGGTCAAAACACAAAACTGCGAGAACTCAGCCTGGGGGTCTTCTTGCAATACCATATCTCAGTGCCTGTTGTTGGTGCTGGGGTCCCAAACCACGCCCAATCGACAGGGCGTGGCCTAGTGTAGTATATCACGAAATTTCAGCTCTCTGGGACCTAAAGTTGCAAAAATACAGGGGGTGCGCGGGGTGCAAAGGTCGTTTTTATCCTATAACCTTCTAACCTTAACCTTAACCTTAACCTAACCTAACCTTCTTCTTCTTCTTCTTTCAACTTCTTCTTCCTTCTTCTTCTTTAGCCTTCTTCTTCTTCTTCTTCTTCTTCTGGCTTCTGCCTAACCTAACACAGCCTAGCCTAGCCTAACCTAAAGCTTCTTCTTTCTTCCAGCCTCTTCCTGGCCAGCCTAGCTGCTGCACTCAAGTCACCCACCCAAAACTCAAGTCTTCTTCAACCCTTCTGTGTCCTTCTTCTAGCACAACCCAGGTCCCAGCCAAGTCAAACACAAGTCACCCAGCTCAGAGCACAAGTCCACCCACCAAGTCCACCCAAATCACACCTCAAGTCCACCCAGCTCAAACACAAGTCCTACCCACCCAGAGTCCAAAACAGCTTCCACCCAGGTCAAAACACAAGTCCACCCAAGTCAAACACACAAGTCCTTCCACCCAAGTCAAAACACAAGTTCACCCAAGTCAAAACACAAGTTCACCCAGGTCAAACACAACCAGGTCAAAACACAAGTCCACCCAAGTCAAAACACAAGTCACACCCAGCTCAAACACAAGTCCACCCAAGTCAAAACACAAGTCACCCAACTCAAACACACAAGTCACCCAGGTCAAACACAAGTCACCCAGCTCAAGCACAAGTCACCACCCAGGTCCACCCACCCCAAGTCAAAACACAAGTCCAGCCCACCAAGAGTCCAAACCCACCAAGCTCAAAAAACAAGTCCACCCAAGTCAAACACAAGTCACACCCAAGTCAAAACACAAAACTGCGAAACTCAGCCTAGGGGTGGGGTGCAATACCATATCTCAGTGCCTGTTGGTGCTGGGGGTCCCAAACCACGCCCAATCGACAGGGCGTGGCCTAGTCAGTATATATACTGAAATTTCAGCTCTCTGGGACCTGAGAGTTGCAAAAATACAGGGGGTGCACCCGGGGGTGCAAAGTCGTTTTTATCCTAGCCTAACCTGCCTCTTCTCAGCCCTAGCTTCTTCTTCTTCAACTTCTGGCTTAGCTTCTTTGGCCTCTTCTTCTTCCCAACCTGGCTTCTTCTTTCTTCTTGGCTTTCTCCTAACCTAACCTAACTTAACCTAACCTAACCTAACCTTTCCTTCTAACCTAACCTAACTTCTAACCTAACCTAACCTAACCTAACTTCTTCTTCTTCTTCTAACCTTAGCCTTCCCCTTCTTAGCTTCAAAAGCTTCTTCTCAGCCTTCTTCTGGCCTAGCCTTGCAACTGGCCTTCTTCCAGCTGCCAGGTCCCCTCAAGTCTCCAACCCAAAACTCAAGTCCAACCCAAGCCCAAACTCAGCTATGCTCCCACCCACCCAGGTCCAACCAACCCAAACAAAACTCAAGTCCACCCAGCCCAAACACAAGTCCACCCACCCAGGTCCCACCAAGTCAAGACACAAGTCCACCCAGCTCAAACACAAGTCCACCCACCCAAGTCCACCCAAGTCAAGACACAAGTCACCCACTCAAAACACAAGTCCTGCCACCCAAGTCAAAACACAAGTTCCACCCAAGTCAAAACACAAAGTCCACCCAAGTCAAAACACAAGTCCACCAAGTTAAAACACAAGTCCCACCCAAGTCAAGTCACCACAAGTCCAACCCAAAGTCAAAACACAAGTCACCAGCTCAAACACAAGTCCACCCAAGTCAAAACACAAGTCACCCAGCTCTCAAACACAAGTCACCCAGCTCAAACACAAGTCCACCCACCCAAATCAAAAACACAAGTCCAGCCACCAAAGTCCAGCCCACCAAGCTCAAAAAACAAGTCCACCCAAGTCAAAACACAAGTCACACCCAAGTCAAAACACAAAACTGCGAAACTCAGCCTAGGGGTGGGGGTGCAATACCATATCTCAGTGCCTGTTGGTGCTGGGGTCCCAAACCACGCCCAATCGACAGGGCGTGGCCTGGTAGTAGTATATCACGAAATTTCAGCTCTCTGGGACCTAAGGGTTGCAAAAATACAGGGGGTGCGCCGGGGGGGTGCAAATTCGTTTTTATCCTAACCTAACCTAAGCCTCTGGCCTAACCTTTAACTTCTTCCTAGCCTAGCCTAACCTAACCTACCTAGCCTAACCTAACCTAACCTCTTCTTCTTCTTCTTAACCTAACCTTCCTCTTCTTCTTCTTCCTCTAGCCTAGCCTAACCTAACCTAACAACAACCTCTTCTTCTAACTAACCTAACCTGGCCTCACCTCAGCCTAACCTCAGCCTGGCCTGCCTGAAAACTGCAAAAGCTCAAGTCCACCAGGCCCAAACTCAGGTCCAGCCCCCCTGAAATTCTTGAGCTGTCAAGGCTCAGGTCCCACCCACCCAAAACAACACAAGTCAGCCCACCCACATTCCATGTCCCACCACCGGGTCCCAGCCAAGTCAAACACAAGTCACCCAGCTCAAACACAAGTCCACCCACCAAGTCCACCCAAATCACAAGTCCACCCAGCTCAAACACAAGTCCACCCAAGTCAAAACACAAGTTCCACCCAAGTCAAAACACAAGTTCCACCCAAGTCAAACACAAGTCCACCAAGTCAAAACACAAGTCCACCCAACTCAAACACAAGTCCACCCAGCTCAAACACAAGTCACCCAGAGTCAAAACACAAGTCACTCAAACACAAGTCACACCCAACAAGTCACCCAACTCAAAACACAGTCCAAGCTCAAACACAAGTCCACCCACCCAAATCAAAACACAAGTCCAGCCCACCAAAGTCCAGCCCACCAAACTCAAAAAACAAGTCCACCCAAGTCAAAACACAAGTCACCCAGGTCAAAACACAAAACTGCGAGAACTCAGCCCTGGGGGTGGGGGTGCAATGCCATATCTCAGTGCCTGTTGGTGCTGGGGTCCCAAACCACGCCCAATCGACAGGGCGTGGCCTGATTAGTATATATACGAAATTTCAGCTCTCTGGGACCTAGGGTTGCCAAAATGCAGGGGGTGCGCGGGGGGTGCAAAGTCGATTTTTTTTATCCTATAACCTAGCTTCTTCTTCTTTCTTCTTCTAACCTAGCCTAACTTAACCTAACCTTCTTCTAACTTCTTAGCCTAACTTAGCCTTCTTAACCCTTCTTCTTCTTCTTAACCTAACCTAGCCTAACCTAACCCTAACTTCTTCTTCTTAACCCTCTTCTTCTTCTTCTAACCTAACCTAACCTAACCTAAGCCTAGCTTCAGCCTCAGCCTAACCTGCAAAACTGCAAAGCCTCAGCCCTAACCTGGCCTGAAGCTGCAAAGCTCAGGTCCACCCACCCAAGGCTCAAGTCCAGCCCACCCAAATTCTATGTCCCACCCACCCAGGTCCCAACCAAGTCAAACACAAGTCACCCAACTCAAACACAAGTCCACCCACCAAGTCCACCCAAATCAAGACACAAGTCACCCAGCTCAAACACAAGTCCTACCCACCCAGAGTCAAAACACAAGTCCACCCAAGTCAAAACACAAGTTCACCCAAGTCAAAACACAAGTCCCCAAGTCACACCAAGTCACACAAAACACAAGGTCACCCAACTCAAACACAAGTCCAGCCCCAAATCAAAACACAAGTCACCCAACTCAAACACAAGTCCACCCCAAAGTCAAAACACAAGTCACACCCAACTCAAACACAAGTCACCCAGCTCAAACACAAGTCCACCCACCCAAATCAAAACACAAGTCCAGCCCACCAAAGTCCAGCCCACCAAACTCAAAAAACAAGTCCACCCAAGTCAAAACACAAGTCACCCAAGTCAAAACACAAAACTGCGAAACTCAGCCCTGGGGGTGGGGGTGCAATACCATATCTCAGTGCCTGTTGGTGCTGGGGTCCCAAACCACGCCCAATCGACGGGGCGTGGCCTAATTAGTATATATACGAAATTTCAGCTCTCTGGGACCTAAGGTTGCAAAAATACAGGGGTGCGCCGGGGGTGCAAAATTCGTTTTTATCCTATCTTCCTAACCTATAACCCCTCTAACCTAACCTAACCTAACCTAACCTAACCTCTTCCTAACTTCTTCTTCTTTCTAACCTAACCTAACCTAGCCTAACCTAACCTAGCCTAGCCTAACCTTCTTCTAGCCTAACCTAGCCCTAACTTCTAGCCTAAGCCTGGCCTGAAACTTCTGCTAACCTAGCCCTGGCCTGGAGCTGCAAAACTCAGCCTTGAAGGCTCAGCCTGGCCTGGAAAGCTGCAAACTCAAGTCCACCCACCCCAAAACTCAAGTCCAACCACCCCAAATTTCTATGTCCCACCCACCCAGGTCCCAACCAAGTCAAACACAAGTCCACCCAACTCAAACACAAGTCCACCCACCAAGTCCACCCAAATCAAGACACAAGTCCACCACCCAGTCTCAAACACAAGTCCTGCCCACCCAAGTCAAACACAAGTTCACCCAAGTCAAAACACAAGTTCACCCAAGTCAAAACACAAGTCCACCAAGTTAAAACACACCCAACTCAAACACAAGTCCAACCCAAGTCAAAGTCAACACAAGTCACCCAAGTCAAAACACAAGTCACCCAACTCAAACACAAAGTCCACCCAGGTCAAAACACAAGTCACCCAGCTCAAACACAAGTCACCCAGCTCAAACACAAGTCCACCCACCCAAATCAAAAACACAAGTCCAACCCACCAAAGTCCAGCCCACCAAACTCAAAAAACAAGTCCACCCAAGTCAAAACACAAGTCACACCCAAGTCAAAACACAAAACTGCGAAACTCAGCCCTGGGGGTGGGGGTGCAATACCATATCTCAGTGCCTGTTGGTGCTGGGGTCCCAAACCACGCCCAATCGACAGGGCGTGGCCTAATTAGTATATCACGAAATTTCAGCTCTCTGGGACCTAAGGGTTGCAAAAATACAGGGGGTGCGCTTGAGGGGGTGCAAATTCGTCGTTTATCCTATAGCCTAACCTAACCTACCTAACCTAACCTTCTTCTAACCTTAACCTAAGCCTTCCTAGCCTAGCTTCAGCCTAACCTTCTTCTAACCTAACCTTCTTCTTCTCTTCTTCTTCTAGCCTAACCTCTTCTTCTAAACCTAGCCTAACCTAACTCAGCCTAACCTCAGCCTGGAGCTGCCAAACTCAGCCTAAGCCTGCCACCTGGAGCTGCCAAGCTCAGCCCTTGAACTGGCCTGAAGTCTGCAAACTCAGGTCCACCCCACCCCCAAAACTCAGGTCCAGCCCACCCAAATTCTATGTCCCACCCACCCAGGTCCCAACCAAGTCAAACACAAGTCCACCCAACTCAAACACAAGTCCACCCACCAAGTCCACCCAAATCAAGACACAAGTCACCCAGCTCAAACACAAGTCCCACCCACCCAAGTCAAAACACAAGTTCCACCCACCCAAGTCAAAACACAAGTTCCACCCAAGTCAAAACACAAGTCCCACCAACACAAACCAAGTCAAAACACAGAGTCCACCCAGCTCAAACACAAGTCCACCCAAGTCAAACACAAGTCCAGCCCAAGTCAAAACACAAGTCACCCAACTCAAGGCAGTCAAAACCCAAGTCCACCCACAAGTCAAAGGTCACAAGTCACCACCCAGCTCAAACACAAGTCACACCCAGCTCAAACACAAGTCCACCCACCCAAATCAAAACACAAGTCCAGCCACCAAAGTCCAGCCCACCAAACTCAAAAAACAAGTCCACCCAAGTCAAAACACAAGTCACACCCAGAGTCAAAACACAAAACTGCGAAACTCAGCCTAGGGGTGGGGGTGCAATACCATATCTCAGTGCCTGTTGGTGCTGGGGTCCCAAACCACGCCCAATCGACAGGGCGTGGCCTAGGTAGTATATATACGAAATTTCAGCTCTCTGGGACCTAAGGGTGCAAAAATGCAGGGGGTGCGCTTGGGGGTGCAAAAGTCGTTTTATCCTATAACCTAACCTAGCCTAACCTTCTTCTTAGCCTAGCCTAGCCTAACTAACCTAACCTATTCTTCTTCTTCCTAGCCTAACCTAACTCAACTTCTAACCTTCTTTTAACCTAACCTAGCTTCAGCCTTCTTCTTCTTTCTTCTTCTTCTTAAGTCCTAACCTAGCCTAACCTAGCCCAGCCTCAACCCCTCTAGCCTCAGCTGCAAAACTCAGCCCTTCAAAGCTGCAAAGCTCAACCCTTGAAATAGCCTGAAAACTGCAAAACTCAAGTCCACCCCACCAAAACTCAAGTCCAACCAACCCAAATTCTATGTCCCACCACCCAGGTCCCAACCTAAGTCAAACACAAGTCCACCCAGCTCAAACACAAGTCCCACCCACCAAGTCCCACCCAAATCAAGACACAAGTCCCACCCAACTCAAACACAAGTCCTACCCACCCAAGTCAAAACACAAGTTTCACCCAAGTCAAAACACAGAGTCCACCCAAGTCAAAACACAAGTCCACCAAGTTAAACACACAAGTCCACCCAACTCAAACACAAGTCCACCCAAGTCAAAACACAAGTCACACCCAACTCAAAACACAAGTCCACCCAACTCAAACACAAGTCACCCAAGTCAAACACAAGTCACACCCAGCTCAAACACAAGTCCCACCCACCCAAATCAAAACACAAGTCCAACCACAAAGTCCAGCCCACAAACTCAAAAAACAAGTCCACCCAGAGTCAAAACACAAGTCACCCAAGTCAAAACACAAAACTGCGAAACTCAGCCCTAGGGGTGGGGGTGCAATACCATATCTCGGTGCCTGTTGGTGCTGGGGTCCCCAAACCACGCCCAATCGACGGGGCGTGGCCTGAGTTAGTATATATACGAAATTTCAGCTCTCTGGGACCTAAGAGTGCAAAAATACAGGGGGTGCACTTGGGGGTGCAAATTCTTTTTTATCCTACCCTAACCTAACCTTCTTCCCTAACCTCCCTTCTTCTTCTTCAAGCCTAACCTAACCTAACCTAACCTTCCTAACCTAACTCAAACCTTCTTCTTCTAACTTCTCCAACTCACAACCCCTTAACCTAACTTCAACCTTCTAACTTCTTCTTAAACTTAACCAACCCTAACCTAGCTTCTTGGCCCAACCTTCTTCTTCTTCTGGCCTAGCTTCTTCCTACAAGTCCCTAACCCAACTCAAACCCAACCCTGGCCCTAACTTGGTCTTCTTAGCTCCACCCAAGTCAGCTAACCTTAACCCTTCTCAAAACCCAAACTGCACAACTCAGCCCTGCTCTTCACCCTAATCCTAAACCACAAGCCTCACCCAACCCCAGCCTAAACAAACCCTGGCCAGAGCAAAACTCCTCCCTAGTCTAACCCAAGAGCTCACACAAGTTCAACCCTAGCCTGGGAACTGCAGCTCAACCTAACCTGGCCACCAGGCCTCACCCAAAACTCAAACCCAAGTCCCACCCACCCAAAACTCAAGTCCAACCAACCCAAATTCTATGTCCCACCCACCCAGGTCCCAACCAAGTCAAACACAAGTCACCCAACTCAAACACAAGTCCACCACCAAGTCCCACCCAAGTCAAGACACAAGTCCACCCAACTCAAACACAAGTCCTACCCACCCAAGTCAAAACACAAGTTCACCCAAGTCAAAAACACAAGTTCACCCAAGTCAAACACAAGTCCACCAAGTTAAAACACAAGTCACCAACCCAAACACACCCAAGTCCAACCCCAGTCCACCTAAGTCAAAACACAAGTCCAAAACCCAAGTCATCAACTCAAACACAAGTCACCCAACTCAAAACAAGTCACCCACCCACTTCAACCACAAGTCAAAACACAAGTCACACCCAGCTCAAACACAAGTCACCCAACTCAAACACAAGTCCCACCCACCCAAATCAAAACACAAGTCCAACCCACCAAAGTCCAACCCACCAAACTCAAAAACAAGTCCACCCAAGTCAAAACACAAGTCACACCCAAGTCAAAACACAAAACTGCGAGAAACTCAGCCCTAGGGGTGGGGGTGCAATACCATATCTCAGTGCCTGTTGGTGCTGGGGTCCCAAACCACGCCCAATCGACAGGGCGTGGCCTAAGTAGTATATATACGAAATTTCAGCTCTCTAGGACCTAAGGGTGCAAAAATACAGGGGTGCGCTTGGGGGTGCAAAGTCGTTTTTATCCTAACCTAACTAACCTAACTTCTAACCTAACCCCTAGCCTAGCCTTCTTCCTACCTAACCTAACCTAACCCTAACCCTAACCCTAACTTCTTCCTAACCTAACCTAGCCTAACCTAACCCAAGCCTAACCTAACTGCAAAACTCTGGCCTAAACCTAACCTAGCCTGGCCTGAAGCTGCAAGCTCAAGCCTAACCTAACTCCTGGCCTGAAAACTGCAAAACTCAAGTCCACCCACCCAAAACTCAAGTCCAACCCACCCAAATTCTATGTCCCACCCACCCAGGTCCCAACCAAGTCAAACACAAGTCCCACCCAACTCAAACACAAGTCCCACCCACCAAGTCCACCCAAATCAAGACACAAGTCCCACCCAACTCAAACACAAGTCCTACCCACCCAAGTCAAAACACAAGTTCCACCCAAGTCAAAACACAAGTTCCACCCAAGTCAAAACACAAGTCCACCAAGTTAAAACACAAGTCCCACCCAACTCAACACACAAGTCCCACCCAAGTCAAAACACAAGTCACACCCAACTCAAACACAAGTCCCACCCAAGTCAAAACACAAGTCACACCCAACTCAAACACAAGTCACACCCAACTCAAACACAAGTCCACCCACCCAAATCAAAACACAAGTCCAACCCACCAAAGTCCAGCCACCAAACTCAAAAACAAGTCCACCCAAGTCAAAACACAAGTCACACCCAGAGTCAAAACACAAAACTGCGAAACTCAACCCTAGGGTGGGGGTGCAATACCATATCTCAGTGCCTGTTGGTGCTGGGGTCCCAAACCACGCCCAATCGACAGGGCGTGGCCTAGTTAGTATATCACGAAATTTCAGCTCTCTAGGACCTAAGAGTTGCAAAAATACATGCAGGGGGTGCCTCCTGTTACCCTAACCACTTCTTCTTCTTCTTCTTTTTCTTCTTCGTTTTTAACCTAACTTAACCTTCTTCTTAACCTCTTCTTCTTCTAGCCTAATTTAGCCTAACCTTCTTCTTGCTTCCTTCCTAACTTAACCTGAGCCTAGCCTAGCTTTAACCTGGCTTTAGCCTAAGCCTAAACCTAGGCCTAACTGGCCCCTAACTGCTTTAACCCTAACCTAACTTCTTACAACCCTAACCTAACCCCTAAGAACCCTAACCTAACCCTAACCCTAACCCAACCCCACCCAACTTTCTTAACCCTAACCCTTCTAACCCTAACCCTAACCTAACCTAAAAACACAACTCTCAGCCCAAACCAGCCAGCCCTGGAACTGCAAAACTCCACCCAACCCAAAGCACTAGCCCCACCCAACTGCAAAACTCAAGTCCACCCACCCAAAACTCAGTCCAGCCCAAGTCAAGGCTAAGTCCCACCCACCATGTCCCACCCACCCAAGTCCCACCCAAGTCAAACACAAGTCCAACTCAGCTCAAACCAAGTCCCACCCAGTCAAGTCCCACCCAAGTCAAAACACAAGTCCACCCAAGTCAAAACACAAGTCCTACCCACCCAAGTCAAAACACAAGTTCCACCCAAGTCAAAACACAAGTCCCACCCAAGTCAAAACACAAGTCCCACCCAACTCAAAACACAAGTCCCACCCAAGTCAAAACACAAGTCCAGCCAAATCAAAACACAAGTCACCCAACTCAAACACAAGTCCCCCACCCAAGTCAAAACACAAGTCACACCCAACTCAAACACAAGTCACACCCAACTCAAACACAAGTCCACCCACCCAAATCAAAACACAAGTCCAAGCCACCAAAGTCCAACCCACCAAACTCAAAAACAAGTCCCACCCAGAGTCAAAACACAAGTCACACCCAAGTCAAAACACAAAACTGCGAAACTCAACCCTAGGGGGTGGGGGTGCAATACCATATCTCAGTGCCTGTTGGTGCTGGGGTCCCAAACCACGCCCAATCGACAGGGCGTGGCCTAATTAGTATATATACGAAATTTCAGCTCTCTAGGACCTAAGGGTGCAAAAATACAGGGGGGGTGCACTTGAGGGGGTGCAAAAGTCGTTTTTATCCTATAACCTAACCTAACCCTAACCTAACCCTAACCTAACCTGGCCTAACCTAACCTCTTCTTAGCCTAACCTAACCCTACCCTAGCTAACCTTCCTAACCTAACCTAACCTCCTTCTTCTTCAACCTAACCTAACCCTAACCTAACCTACCTAAAACCCTGGACACTGCAAACTCAAGCCTAACCTAGCCCTGGAAACTGCAAAGCTCACCCTAACCCTAACCCTAGCCCTGAAAACTGCAAAACTCAAGTCCCACCCACCCAAAACTCAAGTCCAACCCACCCCAAATTCTATGTCCCACCCACCCAGGTCCCAACCAAGTCAAACACAAGTCCCACCCAACTCCAAAACACAAGTCCACCCACCAAGTCCCACCCAAATCAAGACACAAGTCACCCAACTCACAACACCAAGTCAAACACCACCCCACCCAAGTCAAACACACAAGTTCCACCCAAGTCAAACACAAGTTCCACCCAAGTCAAAACACAAGTCCACCAAGTTAAAACACAAGTCCCACCCAACTCAAACACAAGTCCAACCCAAATCAAAACACAAGTCACACCCAACTCAAACACAAGTCCACCCAAGTCAAAACACAAGTCCACACCCAACTCAAAACACAAGTCACACAAGTCAACTCAAACACAAGTCCCACCCACCCAAATCAAAACACAAGTCCAACCCACCAAAGTCCAACCCACCAAACTCAAAAAACAAGTCCCACCCAAGTCAAAACACAAGTCACACCCAAGTCAAAACACAAAACTGCAGCGAACTCAACCCTAGGGGTGGGGGTGCAATACCATATCTCAGTGCCTGTTGGTGCTGGGGTCCCAAACCACGCCCAATCGACAGGGCGTGGCCTGAGTAGTATATATCTGAGAAATTTCAGCTCTCTGGGACCTAAAGATTTGCAAAAATACAGGGGTGCACTTGGGGGGTGCAAGGTCGTTTTTTTCCCTATCCTAACCTAGCCTAACCTAACCTAAGCCTAACCTAACCCTTCCTAACCTAAGCCTAACCTAGCCTAATCCCCTAACCCTTCTAACCCTTCCTAACCCTAACCTAACCTACCCTAACCTAGCCTAAACCCTAAACCTAACCCTCTTCCTCTTCTAAGCCTAACCTAGCCTAAGTCCTAAGAAACTGCAAAACTCAACCTAAACCTGGCCTGGAGCTGCAAAACTCAGCCTAACCCTAACCCCTAGCCTGGAAACTGCAAAACTCAGTCCCACCCACCCAAACTCAAGTCCAAGCCCACCCAAATTCTATGTCCCACCCACCCAGGTCCCAACCAAGTCAAACACAAGTCCCACCCAACTCAAACACAAGTCCACCCACCAAGTCCCACCCAAATCAAGACACAAGTCCCACCCAACTCAAACACAAGTCCTACCCACCCAAGTCAAAACACAAGTTCCACCCAAGTCAAAACACAAGTTCCACCCAAGTCAAAACACAAGTCCCACCACAAGTTCAAAACACAAGTCCAACCCAGTCCCAACTCAAACACAAGTCCAACCCAAGTCAAAACACAAGTCACACCCAACTCAAACACAAGTCCACCCAGAGTCCACCCAAAACACAAGTCACCCAACTCAAACACAAGTCACACCCAACTCAAACACAAGTCCCACCCACCCAAATCAAAACACAAGTCCAACCCACCAAAGTCCAACCCACCAAACTCAAAAACAAGTCCCACCCAAGTCAAAACACAAGTCACACCCCAAGTCAAAACACAAAACTGCGAAACTCAACCCTAGGGGTAGGGGTGCAATACCATATCTCAGTGCCTGTTGGTGCTGGGGTCCCAAACCACGCCCAATCGACAGGGCGTGGCCTAATTAGTATATATATACGAAATTTCAGCTCTCTAGGACCTAAGGGTGCAAAAATACAGGGGGGGTGCACTTGAGGGGGGGTGCAAAATTCGTTTTTATCCCTATAACCTAACCTAACCTAACCTAACTTCCTAACCTAACCTAACCTAACCTAACCTAACCTAACCCTAACTAACCTAACCCTAACTAACCCCTAACCCTTCCTCTAACCCTAACCTAACTCCTAACCCTAAAAACTGCAAAACTCAACCCTAAACCTAGGCCTGAAACTGCAAAACTCAACCCTAACCCTAACCCTAGCCCTGGAAACTGCAAAACTCAAGTCCCACCCACAAAAAACTCAAGTCCAACCCACCCAAATTCTATGTCCCACCCACCCAGGTCCCAACCAAGTCAAACACAAGTCCCACCCAACTCAAACACAAGTCACCAGTCCCACCCAAGTCAAGACACAACACCCAACTCAAACACAAGTCCCACCCAACTCAAACACAAGTCCTACCCAAGTCAAAACACAAGTTCCACCCAAGTCAAAACACAAGTTCCACCCAAGTCAAAACACAAGTTCCACCCAAGTCAAAACACAAGTTCCACCCAAGTTAAAACACAAGTCCCACCCAACTCAAACACAAGTCCAACCCAAATCAAAACACAAGTCACACCCAACTCAAACACAAGTCCCACCCAAGTCAAAACACAAGTCACACCCAACTCAAACACAAGTCACACCAACTCAAACACAAGTCCACCCACCCAAATCAAAAACACAAGTCCAACCCACCAAAGTCCAACCCACCAAACTCAAAAACAAGTCCCACCCAAGTCAAAACACAAGTCACACCCAAGTCAAAACACAAAACTGCGAAACTCAACCCTAGGGGTAGGGGGTGCAATACCATATCTCAGTGCCTGTTGGTGCTAGAGGTCCCAAACCACGCCCAATCGACAGGGCGTGGCCTAATTAGTATATATACGAAATTTCAGCTCTCTAGGACCTAAGGGTGCAAAAATACAGGGGGTGCACTTGAGGGGGTGCAAAATTTGTTTTATCCCTATAACCTAACCTAACTAACCTAACCTAACCCTAACCTAACCTAACCTAACCTAAACCCTAACCTAACCTAACCTAACCCTAACCCTAACCCTAACCTAACCCTAACCTAACCCTACCCTAACCTAAAAACTGCAAAACTCAACCCTAAACCTAGCCCTGGAAACTGCAAAACTCAACCCTAACCCTAACCCTAGCCCTGGAAACTGCAAAACTCAAGTCCCACCCACCCAAAACTCAAGTCCAACCCACCCAAATTCTATGTCCCACCCACCCAGGTCCCAACCAAGTCAAACACAAGTCCCACCCAACTCAAACACAAGTCCCACCCACCAAGTCCCACCCAAATCAAGACACAAGTCACACCCAACTCAAACACAAGTCCTACCCACCCAAGTCAAAACACAAGTCAACCCACCCAAGTCAAAACACAAGTTCCACCCAAGTCAAAACACAAGTTCCACCCAAGTCAAAACACAAGTCCCCCACTCAAACACAAAACACAAGTCCACAAGTTCACCCAACTCAAACACAAGTCCAACCCAAATCAAAACACAAGTCACACCAACTCAAACACAAGTCCCACCCAACCCAAGTCAAAACACAAGTCACACCCAACTCAAAAAACAAGTCACACCCAACTCAAACACAAGTCCCACCCACCCAAATCAAAACACAAGTCCAACCCACCAAAGTCCAACCCACCAAACTCAAAAACAAGTCCACCCAAGTCAAAACACAAGTCACACCCAAGTCAAAACACAAAACTGCGAAACTCAACCCTAGGGGTAGGGGGTGCAATACCATATCTCAGTGCCTGTTGGTGCTGGGGTCCCAAACCACGCCCAATCGACAGGGCGTGGCCTAATTAGTATATATACGAAATTTCAGCTCTCTAGGACCTAAGGGTGCAAAAATACAGGGGGTGCACTTGAGGGGGTGCAAATTCGTTTATCCCTATAACTAACCAACCTAACCTAACCTAACCTAACCTAACCTAACCCTAACCTAACCTAACCTAACCTAACTTAACCTAACCCTAACCCTAACCTAACCCTAACCTAACCTAACCTAACCTAACCTAACCCTAACCTAACCCTAACCTAACCTAACCCTAACCTAACTAACCTAACCTAACCCCAAATCAAAACACAAGCCTAACCCAAACCCTGAGACCCTGAAACTTAAAACTCAACCCTTGAAATAGCCCTGAAAACCAAAACTCAAGTCCCACCCCACCCAAAACTCAGGTCCAACCCACCCAAATTCTATGTCCCACCCACCCAGGTCCCAACTAAGTCAAACACAAGTCCCACCCAACTCAAACACAAGTCCCACCCACCAAGTCCCACCCAAATCAAGACACAAGTCACCCAACTCAAACACAAGTCCTACCCACCCAAGTCAAAACACAAGTTCCTACCCAAGTCAAAACACAAGTTCCACCTAAGTCAAAACACAAACACCAAGTTAAAACACAAGTCCCACCCAACTCAAACACAAGTCCAACCCAAATCAAAACACAAGTCACACCTAACTCAAACACAAGTCCAAGTCCCACCCAAGTCAAAACACAAGTCACACCTAACTCAAACACAAGTCACACCCAACTCAAACACAAGTCCCACCCACCCAAATCAAACACAAGTCCAACCCACCAAAGTCCAACCCACCAAACTCAAAAACAAGTCCCACCCAAGTCAAAACACAAGTCACACCCAAGTCAAAACACAAAACTGCGAAACTCAACCCTAGGGGTGGGGTGCAATACCATATCTCAGTGCCTGTTGGTGCTAGAGGTCCCAAACCACGCCCAATCGACAGGGCTTGGCCTAATTAGTATATATACGAAATTTCAGCTCTCTAGGACCTAAGGGTGCAAAAATACAGGGGTGCACTTGAGGGGGCAAAAAATTGTATTTTATCCTATAACCCAACCTAACCCTAACTCCTAACCCTAACCCTAACCCTAACCTAACCTAACCTAACCTAACTCCTAACCCTAAACCTAACCCTAATTCTAATCCCACAACTTCTAACCCATTTTCAACCTAACCTAACCCCTAACCCCCTAACCCTAACCCTAACAACCTAACCTTAAACCTAACCCTTTAACCCTAATTCCTAACCTAACCTAACCCTAACCTAACCCTAACCTAACCCTAATTTCTAACCTAACCCTAACCTAACCTAACCTAACCCTAACCCTAACCCTTACCCTAACCCTAACCCTAACCTAGGGTTAGCTGGATAACATCACCGTTTCTCCAGAACGGCTGTACAAATTCTGTTACATTATTTTCCTGTTAACAATGTGAAGCTGCTCTGAAACAACTGGACTTGTAAAAAGCGCTGTATAAATAAAGGTGATTTGATTTTGATTTGTGATCACTGCAACCTGTCATGCCACAATCTAAATGTAATGCTATAAAAACACTTCACAATTTGTAAATTGTTTCTAAAAACTTTCCACATGTAATGTAGCTATTTATATATGCAAAGATGTTAGCCAAAAAAAAAAAAACACAGCAGTGGCCGTTTACACTGAAGTCTCACAGCAGCCCCTTCATACAGAGCAGAGGCTGAAATCAAACCATGAAGAAAAAAAAAGCCTTTTCTAAATTGACAATTTGATGTTTATTAATAATAATAATAATAATAATAATAATAATAATAATAATAATAATGCACCCCAGGAAAGATTATAAAATAATAAAATGCAGTTCATGACGCCTTTAAAGAACACCGTTTAACCCAATAAAAAGCCCAGTATGTAAAAAGGGAGACCAGGAGTCCATTTTCAATCAGTTTACCCAAAGACAGCTGCCCACATTTCCAGAGTTTAAAGTGAGTTAGTGTGAGTAGAAGAGCTGAATTATGGAGGCTTACCTAGGTGAGTGCTGAAATTGTCGCAGTGTTCTCTGGTCAAATCCTGGCATTATTCAGACCCAAGAGAAGAGGACTGTCTACATCTGGAATAAAGTCTATTCAAAGCCTAGAATATCCAGATAGCTGTAAAAGAAACTGAAATATGTGGGTTAGGTGCAGGGAAGAGATGGGGCAAAAAGAGAAAGATAAAAATTGAAGTAAAAAAATGAAATGCCGTATGTGCAGCCTTGATCAGTGAACTTGTGTTGGTAGACCCTTGAAAAGGACAACAAAAGGGTATAAATGAAACTCCAAAAAGGTTTGTCAACATATTCAAAAGGACATAACTACAAAGGGGCAATAAATACAAAGAGGAACATAAGGAATGAGCTTAATTTAAAGGGTTACCTGCAGACAAGCAAGGTTTAACAGCAACTTAAAGCATACAGCCACTAACTTTGAGATTAAAAAAAACAAATTTTCAAAATCAAATTCAGTTGGTTGAATGGCAGGAGAGCAGAAACTTTGGCTGAGAAATTCAGGATTACTGTAATGGAACCTTTCACCTTTTGCAGGCTGGATGAAGATAACCACCCACATTCAGATTACTATGACTGCATCTCCAGTATCTGAAGCAAAACCGGTGACAGACAGAAATGAGAATAGAGAAGAATACGCCATTAGAAGGGGATTAGGGCTGGAGTTGAGAAACTACATTACAAAGAATAAATTCAGGTCCCCTCCACACAGAGATGCGTTTAGATTCAAGAGTTTTATTCAAGAGTTTTATTTGTCACATACACAGTTATATACAGAATATGTATACGGTAATGTAACGGTATACGTTTAGTTGTATACGTAAATAATCTAACAAATATCTATTTGCCTAATATGAATTAAGACCTGCTATGTTGCCAGAATTATAATCATACACTGTTTGTTCGTCGGCCAGAGGAGAACTGGCACCCCGACTGAGCCTGGTTTCTCCCAAGGTTTTTTTCTCCATTCTGGCCCTGAAGGAGTTTTGGTTCCTTGCCACCGTTGCCTCTGGCTTGCTCAGTTGGGGACACTTAAATTTCAAAATAAAGATGACGACGTAAAAGATAAATTAATTGTATCATATCAGTGTTTCGTCCACACAAATCCAGCGGTTTGGGAGCCTGAAACCGGTATTTTTTTTTAAACAGGGTCCCAGAGTGGATAAATCTGAAACAGACACCCTTGCGTTTTAATGTGTACAGCCAATTTGTATGTTTTGTGAAACAGTGTCACCACACCACGTCCAGCACGTTAAAGACTAGAAGGCGATACGACTATGGGCACTGGGCATGCGCACATCAATAATGCGTCATTTAATTACTGTATAAAATAAAACAATCTGGTAAGTAGCAAGTTTATTTATTGTTATTTTAACATGATTTTACTTCACATCCTACCATTGCTTTACCCCTTCTAGTCACAACCCTTCTCCGTTTTTAGTGTATTTCTGTGGCAGAATTACAGCGCCACACACTGGCCTGGCATGTATACTACATCGTTTTGAGTCGGTTTCAGCGGTTTCATGTGTACGCAGATATTTCTTGAGATGAGAGAGAAAAAGAAAAAGATTGGATAAGGAAAGCTCTGGCTTCATGTGGATGTGGACTCATACTGGTTGCAAAATAGGCAAATTAACAATTGGACATTAACAAGCAGTCAGGTGACATGCTGAACATCATCCCTAAAGATGCTTAGTGGCAGGACAAAACTACACAGCAGAGATCCATTTACCAGTGCACTTCCTAAGTTTGGGACGCCCCCATCTATCTGACATCTGCACTCAAGCGAGTTTCTTATCCCTAAACAAGACCTGCGAATACCATAAGACAGATCAACCACATGCAGTAACACTTACAATCAAGGTTGTCAGGATCTCATTGGAACAAAATGATCAGTTTAAATAAATTAGTTGATCGTCAAAGCTCTTTAAACACACATTGGGCATATTTGGAACGCAGGTGTTTAAACATCACATGATACAAATGGATGGATAGATTGGATGTGAAGGGATCATTTAAATAATCAGACCTCCTCAGTTTCTTACCAGAACTTCCAGAGACCACATCTGACCCCATTACATCCCAGACCGATATAGAGAAGACAGAAGAGTTTGCGTGATACAGTTTATTATGTTTTCCAAAATCTGTATGAAAATAGCAAGAGTAAGACCACAAATTGAAGAAAAAAACAAAAAACAAACAGGCATAAGCCACGGCTAAAAGAGGCTGTAAAACATACTAGGGCTGAGACAATTTAAAATGAAATTAAGAAGAAGAAGAAGGTGCACTTAATGAACACATAAATTGCTTAAACATTGTTACAATTAAATCACAATCCACATAACCTATTAGCAACTGAATGTTATAAGAGCAATACACAAGGGATATTCATATACAGGTGCTGGTCATATAATTAAAATATCATAAAAAATTTGATTTATTTCACTAATTCCATTCAAAAAGTGAAACTTGTATATTATATTCATTCATTACACACAGACTGATACATTTCAAATGTTTTATTTATTTTAATTTTGATGATTATAACTGACAACTAAGGCAAATCCCAAATTCAGGATCTCAGAAAATCAGAATATTGTGAAAGGTTGAATATTGAAGACCCCTGGAGCCACACTCTCATCAGCTGATGATCCTCTCCAAACACCTGCAAAGGCCTTTAAATGGGCTCTCAGTCTAGTTCTGTAGGCTACACAATCATGGGGAAGACCGCTGACCTGACCGCTGTCCAAAAGACGACCATTGACCCCTTACACAAGTAGGGCAAGACACAAAAGGTCACTGCAGAAGAGGCTGGCTGTTCACAGAGCTCTGTGTCCATGCACATTAATGGAGAGGCCAAGGGAAGGAAAAGATGTGGGAGAAACAAAGTGTACAAGCAATAGGGATAACCGCACCCTGGAGAGGATTGAGAAACAAAACCCATTCAAAAATGAGTGGACTGCAGCTGGAGTCAGAGCTTCAAGAACCACTACACACAGACGTCTGCGAGACATGGGTTTCAGCTGCCGCAGTCCTCGAGTCAAGCCACTCTTGAACAACAGACAGCGGCAGAAGCGTCTCGCCTGGGCTAAAGACAGAAAGGACTGGACCGCTGCTGAGTCCTACAAAGTTATGTTCTCTCATGAAAGGAAATCAGGGTCCCAGAGTCTGGAGGAAGAGAGGAGAGACACACAATCCACGCTGCTTGAGGTCCAGTGTAAAGTTTCCACAGTCAGTGATGGTTTGGGGTGCCATGTTATCTGCTGGTGTTGGTCCACTGGGTTTTCTGAGGTCCAAGGTCAGCGCAGCCGTATCCCAGGAAGTTTTAGAGCACTTCATGCTTCCTGCTGCTGACCAACTTTATGGAGATGCAGATTTCATTTTCCAACAGGACTTGGCACCTGCACACAGTTTAAGGACCATGGTATCCCTGTTCTTAATTGGCCAGCAACCTCGCCTGATAATCTGTGGGCTATTGTGAAGAGGAAGATGCGATACGCCAGACCCAACAATGCAGAAGAGCTGAAGGCCACTATCAGAGCCACCTGGGCTCTCCTAACACCTGAGCAGGGCCACAGACTGATGGACTCCATGCCACGCCGCATCGCTGCAGTGATTCAGGCTAAAGGAGCGCCGGCTCAGTGTTGAGTGCTGGACATGCTATTACTTTTCATGCTCATACTTTTCAGCTGGCCAAGATTTCTAAAAATCCTTTCTTTGTATTGGTCTTAAGTAATATTCTGATTTTCTGAGATACTAAATTTGGGATTTTCCTTAGTTGTCAGTTATAATCATCAAAATTAAAAGAAACATTTGAAATGTATCAGTCTGTGTGTATGAATGGATATAATATATAAGCTTCACTTTTTGAATGGAATTAGTGAAATAAATCAACTTTTTGATGATATTTTAATTATATGACCAGCACCTGTACACTCATTCAATTTGCACAGTTAGGAGGAAAGCATTGGGCAGGATGCTGAACAAAAACACATGGCTTTAGTTTGATCACAGGCACAGCAATGCCTTGCAAACACCATTCAGTCTGTATCCAAGTTTAAACCAGTCTGAATCAACTATTCAGAACTTCATCTACATACGGTTTACATTAATCAGAAATTACATTGTGTTTCTACAGGACTCATTCACTGCTGTAAAGCAATTTAGCTTTGAGTTGACTCACAAGTCCAAAATACCACCATGTTTCCTTTTAAAATGAACGCCATTTAATTTACAGTTTAAATTCAACTCTGAATGAATTCTGAAGAGCTATGGAAAGAATACAAGCTTTTTTGTGGAATATAGTTTGCTTTACTCACCCATTTCCAATGACAATGAAGCATCTGAAAGAACAACTCGGTTAATCCTCAGATCATTGGAGATTAAAAACAGCCTCAAGTTCACTCAGAACATGGCAGTAACGGGGGGAGAATATACACCAATGATGAAGTATGCAAAAATAACCATATACAAAGTGCCAAAACTGAACAGTTTCCATCTTTAGTTTCCCTTCAATCTTTTGATGGCTCTTTACATCCGCCTCTCTACTCCAGTCTAACAGAAGAACTCATTACTACATCCAAACATAATATGGCGCTTCTATATTTCCACTGAAAACACGAATGCAGAAGTCAATGTACTGTACAATAATAAAGAACAAGTGAAAACAAAATAACATTCAAAGATTTCCCACTATCATTAATTCCAAACCTCAGCAGAGTCCTGAGTCTCTTCCACCACAGACTGACAATGTTCAAGTTCAAGTTTGTGGACATTTGTACTCATGGGCTCAACCATTGACAGGAATCCACACAAACATGAATTAAATTCACCAAACAACCCTAATCTCTATATAAGCTTTCTGTACATGCACTAATTTACTCATTTAACAGCCATGTATACATTTGCTAATTGAAAAACTGCTAAAAACTAAATATCGAAACCATTATCTTCTACACTTGGTTTCTCCCACCTCCCATGATGCACCACTGCAAAGATATAAAAGTTAGGGTTGTTCCTTTGAATCAATCACTTTTTAAAATTGGTAAACAGGATTGTGCAGCAAATATGCATTACCAGAAACAGTGGAACATGTGCTGGTCTCGGCTCATAGAAGAGGCTAAGGCTGTTGGAATAAAAAGGTTAACATTAACCTTGTCTCCCAGCATAAGTTAGGTCTCGAAACAAGGGGGCTTGACACGACAGGCCACGGCTTCTGCAATGGTGTGACTACAGTTCACTGGCTGAGTTTAAAAATCACAGCAAAGACTGAAAAGACAAATTCATAGCTAACTTCATGATAAATTAAAATAGTTGTTATGCTGCTGGAATTTTGTTTGTGTTTGTCCTACTTTATCTTGATAGTATGTCAAAGTAGGTTGTAAATCAGAGTTGTATAATAGCATGTTTGATTCATCTTGTTAGATTGTGATTTGGACTGAACTGGGGTAGGTCTCGATAAGCCTACGGCTTCTACCCATCCCTTTTCGAACAGGGTGATTATTAAGCTGAATTTGTTATGTTTTAATTATATTTGATGAGTATTTCATGCATTTTGTTCTGTTTATTTTTTTTTTATTGTAATAGTTCGAAATAAAGTAATGCGATTCTCACAGAAAATTCAACAATGCAAATAAGTTCAAGTTCACAATAAGGGAAAGAGTGATGCATAATACAATACTACAAATAAGCAAAGTTCAGTTTCCAAAAATATACAGAAAAACAAACAGATCAAAAGATGCAGCACAGATTATATCACTTATAACAGCGTTTGCACAGATACCGTAAAACAAATTCAGGAATTTCAAGACCTTAAAGCACTGATTTCACCTGTTTCAAGGACTACAATCAGAGACCTCACTTATAAAAACAATATTTTTTATCATTTTAGGGTTAGACAAAAAGGGGCTTAAGCATAAAAAAAATTATGAAAAATCTTTATTTAAATCTGGAATCAGTGCTAAACAGCCTTCATTTATCTGCAATATAAGATGCTAGAATTGTCATATATACAGTCACTCAGTGTAATGGCTGACACTGTGGTGTAACAGAATTTGCATTGAATGACAAAAACATTACCCTAATGACAAAACTTCCTCTTCTGGATTACAAGCCAGCATCAAAATCATTCCTGCTGCTGTAAGAGGCCACAAACGATCCTCCGTCCACACACGCCTGTTACAGATCGCAGCTTTAAGTTACCACACCATGAAGAGGTGAAATGATCAAATATATTTGAGAGCAGTAAACTCACTTTGCTACAGTACCACAGTCTTCAGGTGCCTCAGGTGTCACTGAAGGGTCATCAGCTTTTGTTATCAGTGACTTCCTGCTACACTGAATGACCTCTAAGAAAAGGACAAAAGTCCCATGGTTATTTTACAACTTAAAATAAAACAAGGCAGTCTTTTTAATATAACAGTCAACACTTATTTGAAAACACCAAGAAAGCAAAAATATATTTTTTTTCAACTTGGTATTTTACACATTTATCTACAGATGAAATGGTAAAATCTCTCTCTACATCTCATGCCATTTATTCATACTCAAAGCATACATTCCATTGTTTAGAGGTTTCAAAAACCACTGGAAAACAAAAAGAGATGAGACAAGATGAGATGGGATGGGATGGGATGGGATGGGATGGGATGAAGGATGAGAAGAGATGGGATGGGATGGGATGAGATGGGATGGGATGGGGAAGAGAATGGGAGATGAGAAGAGATGGGATGGGATGGGATGGGAGATGGGATGGGATGGGAAGAGAGAAGAGATGAGAAGAGATGGGATGGGATGAGAAGAGATGAGAAGAGATGGGATGGGATGGGATGGGATGGGATGGGATGGGATGGATGATGGATGAGATGAGAGAGATGGGATGGGAGATGGGATGGGATGAGAAGAGAAGAGAAGAGAAGAGATGAGAAGAGATGGGATGGGATGGGATGGGATGAGAGAAGAGAAGAATGAGATGGGATGGGATGGGATGGGATGGGATGGGGGATGGGATGATGGATGAGATGGATGATGGGATGGGATGAGATGAGATGAGATGAGATGAGATGGAGATGGAGATGGGATGGGATGGATGAGATAGGAGATGAGATGAGAGAGATAGAGAGAGATGAGATGAGATGAGAGAGATGAGAGATGAGATGGGATGAGATGAGATGGGATGGGAGATAAGAGATGAGAAGAGATGAGATGAGATGAGATGGGATAAGAGATGAGAAGAGATGAGAGAGATGAGATGAGATGAGATGAGATGAGAAGAGATGAGATGAGATGAGAGATGAGAGATGGGATGAGATGAGATGAGAGAGAAGAGAATGAGAGAGAGAGAGAGACGAGATGAGATGGAGAGATGAGATGAGATGGGATGGGATGGGATGAATGAGATGAGATGAGATGAGATGAGATGAGATGAGATGAGATGAGATGAGATGGGATGGGATGAGAGATGAGAAAGATGGATGAGATGGGATGAGATGAGATGAGATGAGATGAGATGGGATGGGATGGAGATGAGATGGGATGGGATGAGAGATGAGAAGAGATGGGATGAGATGAGATGAGATGAGATGAGATGAGATGAGATGAGATGAGAGATGAGAAGATGGGATGAGAGATGAGATGAGATGAGATGAGATGAGATGAGATGGGATGAGATGAGATGAGATGAGAGATGAGAGAAGAGAAGAGATGAGAGAGATGGGATGAGATGAGATGAGATGGGATGGGATGAGATGAGATGAGATGAGATGAGATGAGATGAGATGAGATGAGATGATGAGATGAGAGATGGGATGGGATGAGATGAGATGAGATGAGATGAGATGAGATGAGAGATGAGATGAGATGAGATGGGATGAGAGATGAGATGAGATGGGATGAGATGGGATGGGAGATGAGAGAAGAGATGAGAGATGAGATGAGATGAGATGAGATGAGATGAGAGAGATGGATGGGATGAGATGGATGAGATGAGAGATGAGATGAGATGGGATGAGATGAGATGAGAGATGAGATGGGAGATGAGAGATGAGATGAGATGAGATGAGATGAGGATGGATGGGATGAGATGAGATGATGAGAGATGAGGAGATGGGGGATGAGAGATGAGATGAGAGATGAGAGATGAGATGAGATGAGATGAGATGAGATGAGAGATGAGATGAGATGAGATGAGATGGGATGGGATGGAGATGAAGGATGGGATGAGATGAGATGAGATGAGATGAGATGAGATGGGATGGGATGGGATGGATGAGAGATGAGATGGGATGATGAGAGATGAGATGAGATGATGAGAGATGAGATGAGATGAGAGAGATGGGATGAGATGGGATGGATGGGATGAGATGGAGAGATGGGATGGGAGAGAGAGATGAGATGAGATGAGATGGGATGGGATGGGATGAGATGGGATGGGATGGGATGGGATGGGATGGGAGATGGGATGAGATGAGATGGAGATGAGATGAGATGATGGGATGAGATGGGATGGATGAGAGATGAGATGAGATGGGATGAGATGAGATGAGAGATGAAGAGATGGGATGGGATGGGATGGGATGAGAAGAGATGAGAGAGAGATGGGATGAGATGAGAGATGAGATGAGAGAAGAGATGAGATGGGATGAGATGAGATGAGATGAGATGAGATGAGATGAGATGAGATGAGATGAGATGAGATGAGAGAAGAGATGAGAGAGATGAGAAGAGATGAGATGGGATGAGATGAGATGAGAAGAGATGAGATGAGATGAGATGAGATGAGATGGGATGGGATGGGATGAGAGATGAGAAGAGATGGGATGAGATGAGATGAGATGAGATGGGATGGGATGGGATGAGAGATGAGATGAGATGAGATGAGATGAGATGAGATGAGATGAGAAGAGAGATGAGATGAGATGAGATGATGAGATGAGATGGGATGGGAGATGAGAGATGAGAAGAGATGGGATGAGATGAGATGAGATGAGATGGAGATGGGATGGGATGAGAGATGAGAAGAGGGATGAGAGATGAGATGAGATGAGATGAGGGATGGGATGAGATGAGATGAGATGAGATGGAGATGAGATGAGATGAGATGAGATGAGATGAGAAGAGATGAGATGAGATGAGATGAGATGAGATGAGATGGGATGGGATGGGATGGGAGAAGAGATGAGATGAGATGAGAAGGATGAGATGAGATGAGATGAGATGAGATGAGATGAGATGAGATGGGATGGGATGAGAGATGAGAAGAGATGGGATGAGATGAGATGAGATGAGATGAGATGAGATGAGATGAGATGGGATGATGAGAGATGAGAGAGATGAGATGAGATGAGATGAGATGAGAGATGAGATGAGATGAGATGAGAGATGAGATGAGAGATGAGATGAGATGAGATGAGATGAGAGAGATGGGATGAGAGATGAGATGAGATGAGATGAGATGAGATGAGATGGGATGGGATGAGAGATGAGAAGAGATGGGATGAGATGAGATGAGATGAGATGAGAGATGGGATGAGAGAGATGAGATGGGATGGGATGGATGAGATGAGATGAGATGAGATGAGATGAGATGAGATGAGATGAGATGAGATGAGATGAGATGAGATGAGATGGGATGGGATGGGATGAGAGATGAGAAGATGGATGGGATGAGATGAGATGAGATGAGGAGATGGATGGGAGATGAGAGATGAGAAGAGATGAGATGAGATGAGATGAGATGAGATGGGATGGGATGGGATGAGATGAGAGAGATGGATAGAGATGAGAGAGATGAGATGAGATGAGATGAGAGAGATGAGATGGGATGAGATGGGATGAGATGAGATGAGATGAGATGAGATGAGATGAGATGAGATGAGATGAGATGAGATGAGATGAGATGGGATGGGATGGGATGGGATGAGATGAGAGATGAGAGATGAGATGGATGATGAGATGAGAGATGAGATGATGAGATGGGATGGGATGAGATGAGATGGGATGAGAGATGAGAAGAGATGAGATGGATGAGATGAGATGGGATTGATCAAGATGGGATGAGATGAGATTGATCAAGTAAGCAAACACAAATTAAATTTGCCAAACATATGAACCTTAATTTTATAGTCTAATCAATATAAATTATTTATAATATAATAATTAACAGCCATGCATTTATATTTCACCTTTATACAACTGTTCAATTTTAAAACATTGAATGTTACCCTTCATCTTCCACACCTTTCCCATGATGCACGACAGCACAGATATAACACTTAATTCTAGAAGTTGCTGTGGGTTTTTAACTGGATTCAACTAATCCTAATCACTTGAAAAATTACTACATCGCGTAGTTATGGGATAAATGACGCTTTTCTAAACTCTGAATCAATTTGTGAACCAAATGCGTCACAAAATAGCCCACATTTCAAAGTTCTCAGAACAGCCACAAGATGGCGGCATCTGCTGGTCAAAATGCTTTAAATGCAACGAAAACGAATTACTACAAATAATGAAATGCCCTTAATTATGATTTATTCTGTGACATTTGTGTTCAATGAGTAATGCTTGTTTTGTGTGTTATTAGACATGGCTTGGAAAACTAGGTCAATCAGAAGCAATGAAATATCATTCTCGTTTTTTTATTAAACATGTATGTGTAGACAAGTATGCAACAAGTAATGATTCATTAAATTTATTATAAATGAACCGACATTATAAAACTGACTGAGATCATTTAGACTCCCTTTCATGAGATGCCATATTAAGCAGCCAAACAAGCGTACAGTTTCGTACAGTTAGAATAACTAGAAAGGAAGCTTTGCACATTCATATTACAAATGGCTGTTGTTGTATTTATGTGTTGTGCGATGATGTAATGTGTGAGAATAGAAGTGAAAGACGTGGATGAAGTTCACTACGTCTGTCTCATGTGCTTTGCTGCTACTAACTCCTCAGACAGGCCTACTGCAGCTGTGCCTGCTCTTCATGTTAAAAATAGGGACTAAATTACTAAATGAGAGATTTTCTTAGGTTCTGGCTGAGACTCTAGTAGAGACTCGGACATATATAGCTGAATAACTTTAATCCCTTCTCTGTGAAATCTTTAGTTTATGTGGCACAGTGTTGAAGACAAGAAAATCTCAGCAGCACAAAGACATGTTCAGAGCCTTGTGTGGATCATGTGATGCAGGACATCAGATGACAATCATTTCCCTCTGCTCAAAATCAGGGGAGTCTCAGAGACGCCAGTTATCCCAGAATATTTTTCTGTTAACACGTGAAAAAATATCGGGTAGATTTAGCGATGTACTGGGTCATTTATGTATATGATGTGTATTACGGTGTTATGATCAGCTATGTGGCTTTCTCCACTGACGCTCTAAGTTGTTCAAAGCGTTTCTAAGGATGCTGATTATTGGAAGGCAGACTGAGATGGTGAACGGGAGCTTGGTTAGCTAACACATTGTTAGCTGTTTGATAACATAGTCAAGCAGAAGGCTAATCATATTAACGACGCTATAGCATGTGTCGACGCTATAGAGAGCGATACATAAACGATTTCCATTCTGATACATCGACTTGTAGACGAGCCTGTATAATTCACTCTTCCACTTCTTCTGAATCAGTTTCTGCTTCTAACACATGTGGCTGAATTAAACCAGTATTTCCTCTTGCTGTCATGTAGCGTTTACTACAGTTGAGCGAGTGGCTCTCAGAGCTCATTTGTATGTTCGTGGATCCATGTACACTAAATGAAGCACGGGTGGGGAGTTACATGCAAGCTATTTTAAGGCATGAAAACATTATTTTGGTGATCATTAATTAGTTTTAAGGGATACAGTTATTGACTGCAGGGGGACTTTAAGTAAGCATGGAGTAGTTGACTTTAGATGAGCATTGAGCAATTAGTCAGGAAAAAAATGTCTCTTTACACAAACTCTGTTAGGGTTAGGGTTAGGTTCGGTAGTAGTAATAAGGGAGTAAATGATGTGTGTGTTGCTTCAGTACAAAACCATTCAAAAACTTTCATGGTTCATCATTTAGAAACTTTGCTAAGAAAATAATTTGGGTTATGACACTAACCCTGCTTTGCTTTAGGCTTAGGGTTAGTTTGTTTCTGAATCTGCCTAGAGTCAATCATAAACTCTTCAGTTATGGGACAAACAGACTGCATGATTAAATGCTTTGCAGGGAGAGGTTGTGTTTTCCCTGTGCTTTATGAAATATCCTTGCTTCCATTTGTAATAAACTGAGAGTTAGACAAAGAGAGAGATAAAATATCTGGTCTTCACTAACTTTGGGCATAAAGTAGCCACTAACACACATGGCATTTGCCACACACACAAAGGAATGTGAGCTGTTTGCAACAAAATCTATTCTGAGCTAAAAGACAAACAGAGAGTCACTGTGAATATATAACAGAGGAAAAAACAGCAAAGCCACTTAAAGTGAAAAGGAGGCAGCTATAAAAATACCTTGAGATGTCTGAGAGGATGGAAGAACTGCAATTATAAACAGAACAAAATGATGTTGATGCATAAAAAAACATTTGTGGTTTTCATACAGTCTGATCCATGTCATTGCTTTTCATTGAATTGGGGCTTTTCATTCTTTTGGTTAAAACCTTATGAAGGGGCTGTTTTAGCCCGAAGGAAGCTCTTATAAGGCCAGGTGAACTGTTTATATACTCAGTCAAGCTCAGGTACGCGTGCCTACTTTCTCTCTCCGGTTGCCTCATTCCCAGACGCGGGCCGGTCCTGAGGTTAGAGATCACTTACTGAGGACAAATGTGGGAATGGAATGAGTGAACCTCGACTGTAGCTCTTACAGTTGTTCTTTGTGAATCATTACAACATGATTTAATCTGTTCCCTTCTATAATGCTTTAAAACACAAAACATATTGATAAATAATTATCTGACAAAACTGTCTTTCATGAATTATTCCCCTCAGCTGTAAATGAGTCAGTATGGCTACAGGTCTCAGAAGGATGCAAGTACTCTGAGTACTATGAATATTCAACAACATGTTGATCTGCCTGCTTGAACTGAACTGAGCTGGACGATGATTTTCTCCAGAGATGCTGTATCGATAAATGAACTAAAGGTACATTATACGACAATGACAGAAAGTTTTTACAGATGACAATGTTATCAAAATGATTCCCGTTCACACGGATCCACGGAAACGACTAAAACATTGTATTACACATGCCAGACGAGTAATTGGCGATCTCACTTTGTAAAGAAAGACTACGCGCCCACACACGTGCATTCAAACGCTCATGTCTATAGACTAAACACATAATACACGTGTATGCCGAGTTTGTGTTCTCAGGCCACAAAAACGTCATTGTTGTGTAAATGGATGGCCATAGCTTTCTGTTTTGAAAACGGTATCATGAAAATTTAAAATTTGAAAATTCTGTTTTTTATCTGTCACATAAAAAAAGAAATGTAAATAAAATTATGCTGGCTGATTAAATTGAGAATCACACTCCAACATGTAATAATGGCAAAATTATAACTCAATATATAATTTCATCATGACATTAACATTCCCATGCCCAACATGTCTGTGTATGATGCCAAAGGGTTTTCATTGAAAGCAATGGAGTATCCTGCGCATCGCTAAAGGGTTAGCCTGTGCGTTAAAAAGTGAAGCGAGGGGAGCAGGAGCAGGAGCAGATCAAGTGAAAATGGTTATAATCGGATGAATCATCACACTCAAGTGTTACAGTTAAATGGATACAGGCAGCATTTGGAAAAACTGATTTGCCTGAACGACACAATACCCTCACCGTAAAAACATAAAAGCATGTTAATTTAGATTTTTTTTTCAGTGCACTGACCCATTCTTCTCAGAGGGGTTTATATTAAAGCTCTCTTCTTATCTGATGTGGTGGTCTGGATGCCGGGTGGAGCTTAATGGCCTCATTTTACTTGCAAGGAAAAAAGGGCCCTCTGAAACTGTGGAGCGCGGTTGGGCTCTTCTATATTTGCTCTGACCATATACACATGCTCCACCCTCTGCCCACATAAACCACGCTGTTCCTTTAGACCTCATGAAGCTTAAAATGTCCTTGAGCTATACATTTCTTGATGCAAGATTCACTCATATGTTGTCACACAAGCTATAGATCGAAAGCAAAGGTTTGAGATTTTGCATGCTGTACCTATGCTTGCATCTCCACACACTGAGCATAAACGTTCAACTGGAGGCATGGGGCCATTCCTCTGAAATCTGTCTTACTGCGTGTGGGTGGGAGGGCGAGGTCAGTTTGAGTAAACCGTCTGTACCACATACAGGAAGGGTTCAGCGTAAATGAGCATGTTAGAGTTTCACTGGCGCTCTAAATAGCAGACGGCACAGTAATAAACGCAACAGCTGATTAGCTGCTGCCACAGTGAGCAGGTTCTTCCTCCTCGAAGGCAGGACAATGCTAAGTGCTAGCACATGACTGACACGACCCAGGAGTATGGCAGACCTAGAGCACAGATACAACCAAAGAGAGAGTTGGGTTAGAGCACTGCCATACTACGAAGTGTTTCAGGGCCATCACTGAGGTTTGTGTATTCCTGGACTGTAGACACTAATTAGTACTTGCGGATTTAGATGCAACTTTTCTTGTTTTCAAACAGTTCCTGCATTTCTGAATTCAAGTATTCTTTTGCAACAGCACTAAAAGAGATCTTTGTTCACAGGTCCCATATGTTTAGGCTTTGCACTACCACTCAGAGTATAGTAACTAAAGCACCTGTTTATTTGCTTGATCAAATCTTTACAACACAGAAAATGCATCAAGAATTTAGGGTAAGATTATTAAAGATTATTATATAAGAATTTTATTCATCCCTTAAGGGAAATTTTAAAGCTGTATTACAAGAGACTATATGTTCTTAACAAACTGATCGATCAGAGTATAAATATAATTACGAAATGAAAGAGCCCTTGTTTTGGTGAAATACTGCATGAGTTCGTTCAAACCCTTGTGTCTTTGCTATCTCAACAGCGGACAGGAGGAAAGAATATATGAACACACAGAAGCAGCTCAGAAACGTCGGAGTTCCCTCAAAACAAACACACATACAGTACATAGACCTCAGACACCTGCTATATAACTCAATTATCATTCTACTAGGCATTTTTAACAAACACATCACTTTTGACTTATTAACCATCAATCAAAAAATAATAATAATATAATAATAAAAAGAAATGTTCAGTACTGCTTAAGAAGGTTATGCAAGTAAATTCATTATTTGCATGTTTCAATCATGTCACAACCATCCTCAAATAGCAAAGCATTCTTCTTCATGAAGTATGTGTAGTATCATAAGAATGTTCTCTCTTCAATCAGGCTTACAGATTTATCGATCAACATGTCTTCATCTTCCGCAAACTTGTAGCCGAACAGAGTCATGGTGGGGCCGCACACTTTCTGCACCAGCTGAACCAGTTTGAAGGGAATGCTGAACCTCCATTTCTCCACCTGTTCAGAGGAGTTTTTCTGGGTGGAATAAACTCCACTAACCTCCTTAGATGCCTGAGTATTTTTTAGGATCCACTCTTCCACCGTTGTGGTGAAAGGAATGCCTATAAAGCTGTACATCTCTGCAGCTTTGCGCATTGAGAATCGCGCAATGTCCTCATAGCGCACTAGCATGTAGCGTCCACGAAGCCATGGTGGCTGCTTGAGTCCGATCTCAGCAGACATGCGGATGTTGTCGCAGTTTCCTTTGAGTTTTCTCACTTCATCCTCATCCACTGGAAGGTCTTCGTCCACGGCCCACCTCTTCCAGATCTTGTACTTGCCGGAGAAGGCAACCATTCGTGAAGCGAGAACAGCGCGAGGGTCCCTGACCAGCTGGATGAACTTCATGTCGAGCCTGGGATCCTCAGCTAGCGGCCGCAGCGTCTCTAGCTGCCGCACACGGACGGACTTAATCGCGTGATGCTCCTTCTGCAGGCAGGACTGAGCGGCCAGCGTCAGGTTGAGCGGCCCGCAGCGCCGCCTGCGACAATGGTAACGCTCAAATACTTTTCTAACAAACGGCGTGCAGACGGGATCTTCACACAGAGACTGGCTAGATTCGCGGCGGAAGAGTGCAGCGGTCACATGATCCTCCGGCGGGGGCTCGATGAAGCTCTCCAGCAGGGAAAAGTCACAGAGGAACAGCTGATGCAGAACGTCACGATACGCCGGCCCGGCGACTGTGGCGTTCGTCCCACCGGTCTCCACCGATAACATGCGCTCCACGTGCCACAGCGGCTCGAACAGGTAAAACATATTTGATCCCTGCTGGTTAAAAAATTCCCCAACGAAAGAGGAGCCTGTGCGAGTGGTAGCCAGCAGAAGGATGTGCTTTCGTCCTCCTGCTGCAGGCGAGACGCTCTCCTGGATGGACCACGTCGAGTTTTCCAGATGATGATTCACGTGTTGGTCGGACGAGACATTGTGTTGGGAAGCAGACGAGAGAGACGTGCTGAGCAGCAGCAGCGGGGTCAGCGGGGTCAGCTTTGTGGTCAGTTTATCAGACACCCTGAAAGACAAGAAACTGTGAATGGTATGATAGTTGCTATTAGTGCAACTAATGCTAGGTCAGTTGACCTCAAATTATCATTGTCATCATTTACTCTACCTCATGTCCTTCAAAACATGTATGACTTTCTTAAAAAATATTTGGGGGGGGACACAACAGCCTTCAAAATATCTCCTTTTGGTTTCCACAGAACCGCATGAGAGTGAGCAAATGATGAGACAGAATGATAATTTTTGGGTGAACTATCCCTGTAATGTCTCATCTCTTCTCAAAGAAGCAATTCTCCAACAGCAGAAATTTAACAATGAATAACACCAGACAACGTTTGATTTTAAAGTGTTCTCTGACTGTTATTCACACATACAGAAGAATAGATAGAGGAAGAGATATCTTAGATATAGAGAATACCCACTTTGAAATAATGTTGTTTTCCTTTTCTATGATGACCAGAGTCACAATAAAGATGACAGAAATGGTATATTTAATGCGCATTCTTGTGAATGATAGTGTTCAGCAGGTTTCTCACTCTCAGATCATTCCTTCATCTTTTTCCTCTGATTTGACTCTGAAATATAAAACACACAACACATGAGTTATGACAGTAATACCACGCTGATCTTGAGTTATTATTCTGCTATAAACTCTGCACTTCAAAGTCATAATCTGAATCAAATGTATATGAGTACTTCCCAGTTTTATAACATGAGCTTAATCATTAATTCATCTAAACCTGGTCTTGTTGCAGTTGTGGACAGTCCATGTCTGGTATCCGGAGGGATGGTGGAGATTTTAGGGTGGTGGAGGGGTAACAGGGGTGGTGGGTGGTGGAGGGCTGGTAATCATGGTGGAATGGTGGAGGGGTGGTGGAGGGGTGGTGGAGGGGTGGTGGAATGGTGGAGGGTGGTGTGGTGGAGTGGTGGAGGGTGGTGGAGGGATGGTGGAGGGGTGGTGGAGGGTGGTCCAGGGGTGGTGGTATGGTGGAGGGGTGGTGAGGGGTGGTGGAGGGATGGTGGATGGTGGAGGGTGGTGGAGGGTGGTGGAGGGTGGTGGAGGGGTGGTGGAGGGGTGGTGGAGGGGTGGTGGAGGGGTGGTGGAGGGGTGGTGGGGGTGGTGGAGGGTGGTGGAGGGTGGTGGAGGGATGGTGGAGGGATGGTGGAGGGGTGGTGGAGGGGGTGGTGGAGGGGTGGTGGAGGGGTGGTGGAGGGTGGTGGAGGGTGGTGGAGGGATGGTGGAGGGGTGGTGGGAGGGTGGTGGAGGGATGGTGGAGGGATGGTGGAGGGATGGTGGAGGGTGGTGGAGGGAGGGGTGGTGGAGGGATGGTGGAGGGTGGGATGGTGGAGGGATGGTGGAGGATGGTGGAGGGATGGTGGAAACTGGTGGAGGGATGGTGGAGGGATGGTGGAGGGATGCTGATAAACTGTCAACAAACGGAGGTAAGACTGCTGTGTATATATACACCTCTTATTGTTGATTAGCTGAGTGCTCTCCACCTGTGTCAATTATCTGAACGTGCTCCTCCCAAACCTTGTTAATAAAACATCATATTACGACAGGTTTGGTTTTCATAAATGATCTGATTAAATCTTTCCTCAAGGCAGAAAGAGTCTATAAAATGCAAGATGGCTAGATTTGTAAATTTTCTGAGGAAGAGTTAAGAGTTTAGGGTGTGTAATGATGCTATCGTCAGCTGCATTGCTATGGTGTTCCTATTGGCATCTATTACTGTGCTATTATTACTATACTATTATTATAGCTATTATTACTGTGCATAATTTGAGATGTACTCACAGCACAAAATGGTGCGAGAAGACTTACACACCAAAGGTTGCTCTGGAAGCAAAAGACAAAAAAGTGGTAATAATAATAGTGATTGTAGTTTCAGTAAACACCACTAATTAACACTCACTGTGAATACTGATCCCACAGCAGAGGATGCTGGGTTGGGTTTAAATTAAAAGCTTAAAACCTTCCTAAAATATAACACTATTTCAAAAACAAAAAAAGTCAGTCTGTTTCACAAGCAAATAACCTCTGCCTGAATATAAACAACAGAAACATGTCGTATCATGGTCAAATGAAGCCGTTTTCAGAAAAGGGTGCAGATGATTAATTAATTATCATCTGAATTAACATCACCTCATCATGAGCCTCATTCAGGAGCATTTTCTCACAGAAACTAATGAAACTGTTCACTGAAACGGCACAGACCAACAAACATTTATTACACGAGACAGCATCTGTGAGGTGAAATCGACTGAATACACCTCTAACATCTGAGTTGATCTTTGTTGCTCCATGCAAGTGGTTGTGTTGACATATGAATTATTACTATTCATATTGCATTATGAATTTATATTATTGTTCAGTATTATTATAAGTCTTTACATTTCATGTGTCTACGACTACGCATAGATGGAGTAAATTTGCAATTATACCGGTGAAACAAAACCCACGTTTGGCAGCAGCGATCACAAGATATCACCAACTCCACTCTTGAAGCTTCAGAGTAAATCCCCTAGTCTGTTATTTGGAGAAATAAATATGATTCTGTAAGATTTCAGTTTCACTTAAGACTATAAAGAGTGTTGCTAAGGTTCCTGAGTGGAGATCAAATCCCAGTAAAAGAGCCTTCTGGGGTCAGGGGTTCATGTCATAAATATATATATTATGACCAATGAGGAAAAAAAACACAACAACAACCCTATTTTTAAAAATTTCACTCAATTCCCCAGACTCAATAGCCTAGAAATGTAGATGCACCCTAGCGGCAGCTAATCTAATTTGCAGCCAGGGTGGTCTAGCAACTCTCCGTTGGTTTGCGAGCTGGAAAAACTATCAACCAGCTCCGCTTCACCTTCTTCGTTCCTCTGGTTGGTTGTAGCGCTATCCTATTGCGTGCAGAGGGATTCTGAAAGACAACCGTTTATCCCACCTCTCGGATTGAGCCCTGACCCATTGAGTTCCCAGACCCAACATCTTGATGTGGGTCTGGCTTGTCAGGCTACAGACTCAATATTTGACTCAACAAAACATCTCAGACACAGTAATCAGTGCAAATTAAGTGTGCCCCCAGCTCGATTTTTTTTTTTTTGATTTTAATATCCAAATGACACATTTGTCATAAGGTACATTTTTGTCCTGCCTTATCTACTTTTTTAAAACACAATGAAAGTGGCAGTGCATGCGCAACTCCCTTCACTTCCTGCTTCACTTCCACCTTGAGCCATGCCCAGCTCCACTTGCTCCTCCCTCTGCTGGCCTCCGCTGACTGAACGCATCTCCCCAAACGGACGAGGCATTTACTCGACGCTACTGTTTTAGACTGAAAACCAGATCATACCACTGATTTAGACGCGCAAACTGGTTGCCTGTGTGATGAG
>JAGHMJ010003164.1:55000-127500 GCA_018749465.1 Paracanthobrama guichenoti
ACAATAACAATAACGTCCTTCTCAAATCAGAAACCGTGGGTGGACAATTCAATCCGCGCTGCAGTGAACACACGCACTGCCGCTTACAACGCCGGTCTCCTATCGGGAATATGACTGAATACAGATCGTCCTGCTATGCTCTCAGACGCGCAGTTAAAGCCGCAAAACTCCGTTATAAAGACCGAGTGGAGTCTCATTTCCAACTCAACGACTCGCGGCGCATGTGGCAGGGTCTGAGGTCCATCTGCTCTTTTGGATCTAAATCCTCTGCAGAGGTGAGCGCTGATCCGTCGCTTGTGAACGAAAGTTAAACTCTTTTCACGCCGCTTTGATTGTAACCGCGCAGCGTGACTCCGCCAAGTGACGCGCGTCAGAGGGAATTACTCAGAGCAGCAACAATCACGTGATCTCTGTCTCGGAGGATGAAGTTCGGAGAGCACTCAAGCGTGTGGACGTCAGGAAAGCTGCCGGGCCAGATGGTATTTCAGGCCGTGTTCTGCGGTCCTGTGCTGATCAGCTCGCCGGGTTGTTTACATCTATCTTTAATGAGTCCCTCGCTACATCTGTGGTCCCCACCTCCTTCAAAAAATCCACCATCATCCCTGTCCCTAAGAACAGTAAACCCTCTTGCCTAAATGACTATCGTCCAGTGGCTCTCACGTCTATAGTCATGAAGGTCTTTGAGAGACTCATTAAAAACACCATTTGCGCCTTCATTCCTGGCACTTTGGACCCTCTTCAGTTTGCCTATCGTCCCAATAGATCGACTGAAGATGCCATCTCTCATGTCCTCCACTCCTCCCTCACTCACATCGACAGCAAAAGTGGGAACTACGTAAGGCTGCTATTTATTGACTATAGCAAACTCCTGGATCTCGGCCTGAATCCTTCTCTCTGCCACTGGATTGAGGACTTCCTCACTGGCAGGCCTCAGGTGGTGAGAATAGGCCAGTCCACCTCCACCTCCATCACCCTGAGTGTGGGTGCTCCACAGGGCTGTGTCCTGAGTCCCCTGCTCTACTCTCTCTACACGCATGACTATTTGTCCACACACAGCTCCACCTCTATCATCAAATTTGCTGATGATGCTGTTGTCCTGGGCCTCATTTCCAACAACAATGAGACGGCATACTTGGACGAGGTGGAGCATCTAACATCATGGTGCCAGGACAACTGTCTCTCTCTGAATGTTGGCAAGACCAAAGAAATGATTGTGGACTTCAGGAAGAGACAGCAACGGACATACTCCCCCCTCATGATCAGCGGGTCACCAGTAGAGAGAGTGAGCAGCTTCAAGTACCTGGGTGTAAACATCTCCGAGGACCTGACCTGGACTGCTCACATTCAGACACAGGTGAAAAAAGCCAGGCAAAGACTGTACCACCTGCGCCAGCTGAGGAAATTCAGGGTTTCACCAGCTATCCTGAAAACTTTCTATTTAGGGGCGATAGAAAGTGTATTAACTCGTGGTATGGGAACAGCACCAGTCATGACCGCAAAGCCCTGCAAAGAGTCGTGCGCTTATCCGAGCGTATCTCAGGGTCAGCTCTCCCGTCTCTGCAGGACGTCTACACCAAACGCTGCAAAGGTAGAGCTACTAAGATCATCAAGGACTCTAATCACCCTGCAAACCCTCATTTCACGCTGCTGCCATCTGGTAAGCGCTTCCGAAGCCTGATGGCCAAAACTGAGAGACTCAGGAGGAGCTTCTTCCCCCAGGCCATCAGACTCCTGAACTCAGTCACTTAACATCACGTGACTTCACGTCAGGATAAACATCGATACACTGACATTACACTGCACTTTCTGTTCTCGTTGTTACTGTGTAACAACCTGTTATAAACCTGTTTGCACATTATACTCTTATACATTTGTTAACCACATATTTATAAGTCTACAGTTTACTCACTGCACAGTTTACTTCAATTATTTTATTCCACTTCTTTATTTTTTACTTTTTTTCTACTTGACTTGATTATTTATAATTCTACAGATATATATATATATATATAGTAGTTTTTTATTCTATTTCTATTATAATTTGAATTTGCACTGTCCATGGAGCGGACCTGTTTACATTTCACTGCCGGTTGTATATTCTGTATATAACTGTGTGTGTGACAAATAAAACTCTTGAATCTTGAGAACTACAGTGTCACATCAGACAGAGCATTGTTGTGTCACTGAGAAAAAATTACATTCATTCACTGCTATAGGAGAGGAAGACACACACACACACACACACACACACACACTAGAGAGACTGCGACTGAAACACACACACACACACTAGAGAGACTGAAACACACACACACACACACACACACACTAGAGAGACTGCGACTGAAACACACACACACACACACACACACACACACTAGAGAGACTGCGACTGAAACACACACACACTAGAGAGACTGAAACACACACACACACACACACACACTAGAGAGACACTGAAACACACACACACTAGAGAGACTGAAACACACACACACACACACACACACTAGAGAGAGAGACTGACACACACACACACACACACACACACACTAGAGAGACTGCGACTGAAACACACACACTAGAGAGACTGACACACACACACACACACACACACTAGAGAGACTGCACTGAAACACACACACACTAGAGAGACTGAAACACACACACACACACACACACACACACTAGAGAGACTGCGACTGAAACACACACACACTAGAGAGACTGAAACACACACACACACACACACACACTAGAGAGACTGCGACTGAAACACACACACACACACACACACACACACACACTAGAGAGACTGCGACTGAAACACACACACACTAGAGAGACTGAAACACACACACACACACTAGAGAGACTGACTGACACTGAAACACACACACACACACACACTAGAGAGACTGACTGACACTGAAACACACACACACACACACTCACTAGAGACTGCGACTGAAACACACACACTCACTAGAGACTGAGACTGAAACACACACTAGAGAGACTGAAACACACACACACACACACTAGAGAGACTGACTGACACTGAATCACACAAACTCACACACACACACAGACATTTGATCAGCACAAGACAATAATCATGGATCTGTGATAAAAACATAACCCGCTTCAGACTCATCTCACCAAATCTCCAGTAAATGTGTATATTATCGGTGAAGGATATTATAAGATATTATTATTATCCATGCACTGATATGCAATGATATAATAATATGATTATAGCGGAATAATGCTCAATGTTGTGATGCAGAAAACCCCCCACAGATGTTACAGCATCAGCCAATCACAGACGAGCGTCACGCTGATTCCGTTACAATATTACCGAACATTCTAAACTGTGTCATTATATCAGCCAATCACAGACGAGCGCCACGCTGATTCCGTTACAAAATCCTATCGATCGTGCTGATTGACCAGTTAATCAATTCCATTTCAGTATTTTCAGGAGTCCAGCAAGCAGCGGGTCAGAGAGAAAAAGAAAAAGACAAAATACCAAAGCGCCAGAGCACAGCGGGAGCAGAGAGAAAACACGTCTGCACTGAATGAAGGACAGAGTCAAGAGGATCACAGAAGAGCGTCACGCTGATTCCGTTACAATATCCCCGAACATTCTAAACCGTGACATCATATCAGCCAATCACAGAAGAGCGTCACGCTGATTCCGTTACAATATCCCCGAACATTCTAAACCGTGACATCATATCAGCCAATCACAGACGAAGCGCACGCTGATTCCGCATACAATATCCCCGAACATTCTAAACCGTGACATCATATCAGCCAATCACAGACGAGCGTCACGCTGATTCCGTTACAATATCCCCGAACATTCTAAACCGTGACATCATATCAGCCAATCACAGACGAAAGCGCCACGCTGATTCCGTTACAATATCCCGAACATTCTAAACCGTGACATCATATCAGCCAATCACAGACGAAGCGCCACGCTGATTCCGTTACAATATCCCGAACATTCTAAACCGTGACATCATATCAGCCAATCACAGACGAGCGTCACGCTGATTCCGTTACAATATCCCGAACATTCTAAACCGTGACATCATATCAGCCAATCACAGACGAGCGTCACGCTGATTCCGTTACAATATCACCGAACATTCTAAACCGTGACATCATATCAGCCAATCACAGACGAGCGTCACGCTGATTCCGTTACAATATCCCGAACATTCTAAACCGTGACATCATATCAGCCAATCACAGACGAAAGCGCCACGCTGATTCCGTTACAATATCCCCGAACATTCTAAACCGTGACATCATATCAGCCAATCACAGACGAACGCTGATTCTAAATATCGTGAACATTCTAAACCGTGACATCATATCAGCCAATCACAGACGAAAGCGCCACGCTGATTCCGTTACAATATCCCGAACATTCTAAACCGTGACATCATATCAGCCAATCACAGACGAAAGCGCCACGCTGATTCCGTTACAATATCCCCGAACATTCTAAACCGTGACATCATATCAGCCAATCACAGACGAGCGTCACGCTGATTCCGTTACAATATCCCCGAACATTCTAAACCGTGACATCATATCAGCCAATCAGACTAAAGCGCCACGCTGATTCCGTTACAATATCCCGAACATTCTAAACCGTGACATCATCAGCCAATCACAGACGAGCGCCACGCTGATTCCGTTACAATATCCCGAACATTCTAAACCGTGACATCATATCAGCCAATCACAGACGAAGCGCCACGCTGATTCCGTTACAATATCACCGAACATTCTAAACCGTGACATCATATCAGCCAATCACAGACGCAGCGCCACGCTGATTCCGTTACAATATCCCGAACATTCTAAACCGTGACATCATATCAGCCAATCACAGACGAAGCGCCACGCTGATTCCGTTACAATATCCCCGAACATTCTAAACCGTGACATCATATCAGCCAATCACAGACGAGCGTCACGCTGATTCCGTTACAATATCCCCGAACATTCTAAACCGTGACATCATATCAGCCAATCACAGACGATAGCGCCACGCTGATTCCGTTACAATATCCCGAACATTCTAAACCGTGACATCATATCAGCCAATCACAGACGAAGCGCCACGCTGATTCCGTTACAATATCCCCGAACATTCTAAACCGTGACATCATATCAGCCAATCACAGACGAAGGCCACGCTGATTCCGTTACAATATCCCGAACATTCTAAACCGTGACATCATATCAGCCAATCACAGACGAAGGCCACGCTGATTCCGTTACAATATCCCGAACATTCTAAACCGTGACATCATATCAGCCAATCACAGACGAAGCGCCACGCTGATTCCGTTACAATATCCCCGAACATTCTAAACCGTGACATCATATCAGCCAATCACAGACGAGCGTCACGCTGATTCCGTTACAATATCCCCGAACATTCTAAACCGTGACATCATATCAGCCAATCACAGACGAAGCGCCACGCTGATTCCGTTACAATATCCCCGAACATTCTAAACCGTGACATCATATCAGCCAATCACAGACGAAAGCGCCACGCTGATTCCGTTACAATATCCCGAACATTCTAAACCGTGACATCATATCAGCCAATCACAGACGAAGCGCCACGCTGATTCCGTTACAATATCCCGAACATTCTAAACCGTGACATCATATCAGCCAATCACAGACGAAGGCCACGCTGATTCCGTTACAATATCCCCGAACATTCTAAACCGTGACATCATATCAGCCAATCACAGACGAAGGCCACGCTGATTCCGCTACAATATCCCGAACATTCTAAACCGTGACATCATATCAGCCAATCACAGACGAAGCGCCACGCTGATTCCGTTACAATATCCCGAACATTCTAAACCGTGACATCATATCAGCCAATCACAGACGAGCGCCACGCTGATTCCGTTACAATATCCCGAACATTCTAAACCGTGACATCATATCAGCCAATCACAGACGCAGCGTCACGCTGATTCGCATAATATCCCGAACATTCTAAACCGTCATCATATCAGCCAATCACAGACGAAGGCGTCACGCTGATTCGTTACAATATCCCGAACATTCTAAACCGTGACATCATATCAGCCAATCACAGACGAAGCGCCACGCTGATTCCCAATTACAATATCACCGAACATTCTAAACCGTGATTCATCATATCAGCCAATCACAGACGAGCGCCACGCTGATTCCGTTACAATATCCCGAACATTCTAAACCGTGACATCATATCAGCCAATCACAGACGAGGCGCCACGCTGATTCCGTTACAATATCCCCGAACATTCTAAACCGTGTCATCATATCAGCCAATCACAGACGAAGCGCCACGCTGATTCCGTTACAATATCCCCGAACATTCTAAACCGTGACATCATATCAGCCAATCACAGACGAAAGCGCCACGCTGATTCCGTTACAATATCCCGAACATTCTAAACCGTGACATCATATCAGCCAATCACAGACGAAGCGCCACGCTGATTCCGTTACAATATCCGAACATTCTAAACCGTGACATCATATCAGCCAATCACAGACGAAGCGCCACGCTGATTCGTTACAATATCGAACATTCTAAACCGTGACATCATATCAGCCAATCACAAACGCTGATTCCGTTACAATACATTCATATCAGCCAATCACAGACGAAAGCGCCACGCTGATTCCGTTACAATATCCCGAACATTCTAAACCGTGACATCATATCAGCCAATCACAGACGAGCGCCACGCTGATTCCGTTACAATATCCCGAACATTCTAAACCGTGACATCATATCAGCCAATCACAGACGAGCGTCACGCTGATTCCGTTACAATATCCCCGAACATTCTAAACCGTGACATCATATCAGCCAATCACAGACGAGCGCGCCACGCTGATTCCGTTACAATATCCCGAACATTCTAAAACGTGACATCATATCAGCCAATCACAGACGAAAGCGCCACGCTGATTCCGTTACAATATCCCCGAACATTCTAAACCGTGACATCATATCAGCCAATCACAGACGAAAGCGCCACGCTGATTCCGTTACAATATCCCGAACATTCTAAACCGTGACATCATATCAGCCAATCACAGCGAATCAAGGCCACGCTGATTCCGTTACAATATCCCGAACATTCTAAACCGTGACATCATATCAGCCAATCACAGACGAAGCGCCACGCTGATTCCGTTACAATATCCCGAACATTCTAAACCGTGACATCATATCAGCCAATCACAGACGAAGCGCCACGCTGATTCCGTTACAATATCCCCGAACATTCTAAACCGTGACATCATATCAGCCAATCACAGACGAAAGGCCACGCTGATTCCGTTACAATATCCCGAACATTCTAAACCGTGACATCATATCAGCCAATCACAGACGACGCAGCCACGCTGATTCCGTTACAATATCCCGAACATTCTAAACCGTGACATCATATCAGCCAATCACAGACGAAGCGCCACGCTGATTCCGTTACAATATCCCCGAACATTCTAAACCGTGACATCATATCAGCCAATCACAGACGAAGGCCACGCTGATTCCGTTACAATATCACCGAACATTCTAAACCGTGACATCATATCAGCCAATCACAGACGAGGCGCCACGCTGATTCCGTTACAATATCCCCGAACATTCTAAACCGTGACATCATATCAGCCAATCACAGACGAAGCGCCACGCTGATTCCGTTACAATATCCCGAACATTCTAAACCGTGACATCATATCAGCCAATCACAGACGAAAGCGCCACGCTGATTCCGCATAATATCCCCGAACATTCTAAACCGTGACATCATATCAGCCAATCACAGACGAAGCGCCACGCTGATTCCGTTACAATATCCCGAACATTCTAAACCGTGACATCATATCAGCCAATAAGCGCCACGCTGATTCCGTTACAATATCCCGAACATTCTAAACCGTGACATCATATCAGCCAATCACAGGCGAAAGCCACGCTGATTCCGTTACAATATCCCCGAACATTCTAAACCGTGACATCATATCAGCCAATCACAGACGAGGCGCCACGCTGATTCCGCTACAATATCCCCGAACATTCTAAACCGTGACATCATATCAGCCAATCACAGACGAAGCGCCACGCTGATTCCGTTACAATATCCCCGAACATTCTAAACCGTGACATCATATCAGCCAATCACAGACGAAGGCCACGCTGATTCCGTTACAATATCCCCGAACATTCTAAACCGTGACATCATATCAGCCAATCACAGACCCCGAACATTCTAAAGCGCCACGCTGATTCCGATTACAATATCCCCGAACATTCTAAACCGTGACATCATATCAGCCAATCACAGACGTTAATATATCCCGAACATTCTAAAGACATCATATCAGCCAATCACGCGAGCGCCACGCTGATTCCGTTACAATATCCCCGAACATTCTAAACCGTGACATCATATCAGCCAATCACAGACGAGCGCCACGCTGATTCCGATTCCGAACATTCTAAACCGTGACAATATCAATCACCGAACGTTACATCCCCGAACATTCTAAACCGTGACATCATATCAGCCAATCACAGACGAAGCGCCACGCTGATTCCGTTACAATATCCCCGAACATTCTAAACCGTGACATCATATCAGCCAATCACAGACGAAAGCGCCACGCTGATTCCGTTACAATATCCCCGAACATTCTAAACCGTGACATCATATCAGCCAATCACAGACGAAGCGCCACGCTGATTCCGCTATAATATCCCGAACATTCTAAACCGTGACATCATATCAGCCAATCGCCACGCTGATTCCGTTACAATATCCCGAACATTCTAAACCGTGACATCATATCAGCCAATCACAGACGAGCGTCACGCTGATTCCCGCACAATATCCCCAACATTCTAAACCGTGTCATCATATCAGCCAATCACAGACGAGCGTCACGCTGATTCCGTTACAATATCACCGAACATTCTAAACCGTGACATCATATCAGCCAATCACAGACGGCATCACGCTATCAATATCCCGAACATTCTAAACCGTGACATCATATCAGCCAATCACAGACGAAGCGCCACGCTGATTCCGTTACAATATCCCGAACATTCTAAACCGTGACATCATATCAGCCAATCACAGACGAGCGTCACGCTGATTCCGTTACAATATCCCCGAACATTCTAAACCGTGACATCATATCAGCCAATCACAGACGAGCGTCACGCTGATTCCGTTACAATATCCCCGAACATTCTAAACCGTGTCATCATATCAGCCAATCACAGACACAGAAATCATTCATGACGGGATCAAATAAAGCATCTGCTGATTATACTGTACCATTATGTTTCCTCCTGCACTTGACGGAATCCAGGTCATGGTGTGTAAAATTCAATGTTCAATAGTTTTAAAACATGCGAATCCATCATTCACTAATCATCCGCGGCCGGCGTTATTAAAACTAATACATGAGGGAATGACATACACAAAGGTCTGAGAATGACTGAGAATACAAATAAAACTCTAAAATATAGACTAATATATTCGCGGATCGAAATGCATTTCGTTTTAAACGCAAAGGGCTCGCAGAGACGAGATGCACTTCACATCTGCGCGAGCGCGAGTGTGTGTGTGTGTGTGTGTGTGAGAGAGAGAGAGAGAGAGAGAGAGAGAGAGAGAGAGAGAGAGAGAGAGAGAGAGAGAGAGAGAGAGAGAGAGAGAGAGAGAGAGAGAGAGAGAGAGACACTGGACAGCGCCGCGCGTCACGTGAGCCATGACGTCAGCGAGTCTCCCAGCGCAATTCATTAGCACAGAAACATTTAAAACTCTGATCATTATGACTAAACTCTGATCATTATGACTAAACTCTGATCATTATGACTAAACTCTGATCATTATGACAGTTGGTGGAATATGTATTTCCTCGTATTTCCTCATAATCATAGATAGTTCCCTCATGAGTTGGTCAGATGTGTCTGTGGTGATTATTGGAATAAACACTATGGCTGTTTGCTCTAATCTAACGAAAACAACAGGTTTCATTATCATATTACATGTGAATGAGTTTAAAGCATTATTTAGTCTCTTTATAGAATAAAATACATAAAGATGAATTAAAAACTAAATGTATAATGGAAAGTACAAATTATTTTGTAAATGATGTTGGTATGAAAGCCTTTTAGCTTTGCAGATTAATGACTGATGTAAAGAAAGACTATTTTAAAATAAATACTTTTTGTTACTTGCTAAGTTTTATATCCAAAAATCAAAAGGAAAGTAGTGAAAATACTGGGCATTTGTAAATAATTTCAAGTGATTATTTAAACATTGTTCATCCATAACAGTATCAGACCAGCGCTTTATTTATTGATTTCTTCCCTCTGGTTATTCTAGTGTATGCATATTACAAAATGAAATAAACAAGCGGAACATAAATGATTAAACGTTAACTCCAGTTAAGTTCAGACTACAAGACCCACAGTGCCTTGCGCGGCTGTCGCGGTCGTGTGACGTCACGCCGGAAGGTTCCGGAAGGGTTTGTTGTTGCGTCAGTGCTGAAGACGCGCATCGAAGGAGAACTTATAAAACAAACCGACTGGTGAGTATAACTTTTAAACGTAATGTTTTACAGTAATTGGAGTGTAAATGTCGTTCTACAGGATTGTTTTATACACGAGCCTCAGCTACGGGACTGAGGCAAATCTAACATTCGTACACCTGAACATGAGTTTGTAGCTGGATCAAATCGTTCCGTTCTCCTGTCTGGCCGTTTATACAGAATGGCGGCTGTGCTGCCTCTGCTCATACGGCATGAGTGTGAGCTCTAATGTCTGCGTGTTTTAACACACAGTGATGCTGGTGTCACGGCTGTCCTGCCTGCGGGCAGTCCCTGCGGCCGGGCTCCGGTCAGCCCTGGGTCAGACCCCCCTAACCCTGAAGAAGCCCTGCCCGGCCCTGATGAGAGCGCAGCAGGTAAGTGTCACCGACACCGCACCTGAGACGGACAGTCGTTAGCCGTAACGTGTGTTCTGTTATAAACGTTATGTTGTTTCCGGTCAGGGTTACTCCACCAAGGCCAGACTGGGGCTCCGGCGGAGCAAGACTTCCAAAGAGCAATTCCAGAACGCAGCGTTCGAACCTGCCACTGACACGGCCATTAAAAGTAAATTCTGTCAATATATTCTTCTATAAAGACGTCTCCTCTTTCAGCCCTGGTGTTGACATCTGTCTCGGGTGATCTGATCACACGGCATTATTACCATGCGTCTGATCCATGTCCGTCAGGAGAAGCGCTGTGCCGGACACCACAAACTCAGGTCATGATGGGAAAGGACCGCTTCACCTGCCCTGCAGGTCTTTGGGTTGTGGGGAGAAAATATGAATCTTTTCTGAGGAAACACAGTCTGGGCCTTCTGTAGAGAATATGTCATTTCACATTATTCATATTATTACTGAAGGCATGTCTTATTACAGATAGTCAATGATAAAGATTTTGACAGACTCTAGATTATTTCCAACCTGCTTCAGCTCACCTGGCCTGTGATTTCCATTGATCCTGAAGCCTGGGTTAGCTGGTTCAGGCGTGTTTGATCCGGGTTGAAGCGGGTTAACCCTTTAGCTTCAGATCCAGCTCATCACCGGTGTGTGTGTTGGAGCGGCGCTGTGGAGACTGACCCCTGACCTCGACTGCTTGTTTGTGATTTGCCATCACCCTTCCCTGGACTGCAGCTCCTGTGGTCTGAGTAACCCAGGCACAAAACGCTTTAGACACTGAGACGGATGTTAATGCCATGGGCTGCGTTTCCCAAAAGATCATGGAAGCACAGTCTCCAGATCACCTTCGCTCACGATGCTTCTGAGAAATGAATCAATGAATCCTTCAAACTGTGAATAAGATGAAAGATGTTTATGAGTGTCCTGCTGGATTCTCTCTCCTTCACAGTTGACAACATGGGCAGGATCTTCCTGGCAGGAGGCGCCGCCGTTGGTTTGGGAGCTTTGTGTTATTACGGCTTCGGGATGTCCAATGAGATGGGAGCCATCGAGAAAGCAGTGTAAGGGTCACATTCTCACACTATCAGGGCATGTTCACATGACAGCAGTGTACTGAAAGCAGAAAAGCTTTTCCTTTGCGTTATTCGCGTACAGACGACAACGTTGTCAAAACGGTCCCCGTTCACACGGATCCGTAAAACGACTAAAATAACGGGATCATTCACAAAAACTTTTCAGGGCCCCCAAAACACTAGCCGAGTAAATGAAGTCAATGATTATGTAAAAAAGCATTTTTGTTTCTAGTTGAAAATGATGTCGTGTAAACGGCCCCTAAACGACGTAAAGGCCAGATCTGATCGTTAAGAATGAACTTCTTCGAATCATTGACTGGTGTTTCATTTGTAGCCAGAGCATGAGTGGGAAACTGAAGCTGTGTGTGTTTTTCAGGATCTGGCCTCAGTACGTGAAGGACAGGATCCACTCCACATACCTGTATTTCTCAGGAAGCGTGGGTCTGACGGCGCTGTCCGCTGTGGCCGTCAGCAGAACGCCGGCGCTCATGGGACTCATGATGAGGGGCTCCTGGATGGTACGCAAGAGATCACATGAATTAACTAACATGTAGTGCTTTCTATTCATTGGCCTTTAAATACATTCTACATGACAGCGATTCTTACTGGTACCTGTTCAGCTGTTGTAATGATCCAGCTTGTAGTTTATATTCATATTGAGAGGGTGATTGAAAATGTAAGTGGTGTTTCCTGTATTTTGCTGAATTCAGAGATGATCTTGATCAATGCTGTGAAATCGTATGAATGGTCCGCAGGCTATCGGTGCGACGTTCGCTGCTATGATCGGCGCGGGAATGCTGGTGAGGTCGATCTCGTACGAGAACAGTCCCCTGCCGAAACACCTGGCCTGGGCGCTGCACGCAGGTAAAGTGCTTTCACCGTCCGGTCAGAGCCAGGATGATCAATGCTTTAGCTGACCCCTAGAGGGCACTGGAGTCTGCGGATTGATGTTCTGCTGGGTTTGCTTTGAGCACTGCAGAGCATTTCAAAAGGCAAATGCTGTTATGGCTCCTGCTCCTGTGTCACTTTCATCACATGGCGCTCACGCAGTTGTATTCCCTGTGTGCAGGAGTGATGGGGGCCGTCATTGCTCCATTGACTCTGTTGGGTGGGCCGCTGATGATTCGAGCTGCCTGGTACACAGCAGGCATTGTGGGAGGTTTGTCGACTGTGGCCATGTGTGCGCCCAGCGAGAAGTTCCTCAGCATGGGCGGGCCGCTCGCCGTGGGGTTCGGAGTGGTGTTCGCCTCTTCTCTGGGTATGATCACCCGCAGTGTTTTTGGCCTGTTTACTGAGAGACCTTGCAGGAATTTAATCTCTTTGCCCCTCATCTCTACAGGCTCCATGTTTCTGCCGCCCACCTCGGCGTTCGGGGCCGGTCTGTACTCGGTGGCCGTTTATGGAGGTCTGGTGCTGTTCAGCATGTTTCTGCTGTACGATACACAGAAAGTCATCAAGCGTGCTGAGACGCACCCTCTTTATGGCGTTCAGAAATATGACCCCATTAATGCGTAAGTGTTTTCCATGTGCAAGTGGAAGGAGACGTCTCTGTCACGTGATTTCATGCACAGATGTCACATGACTGTCCTCATGCTGCCTTCTGTGACCTCCATCACGGTCACGTGTTGTTTCTCTGTGCTCTTACAGATGCATGGGCATTTACATGGACACGCTCAACATCTTCATGCGGTTGGTGATGATTCTAGCCAATGGCGGCGGAAACCGAAGGAAGTAGCTATGAGGAGACGAGACGACATGACATTAGAAGAAGGGTTAGCTAAATAAAGTGTTGCTTTAAAGGCTTTATTTGTTTATAAGCAAAAGAAAAATGTTTGGATTGTTTTCAGACGGCAAGTTAATGTTTATCAAGTGAGGGTGAATGCAGATCTTAATCACTTCCACATTTGGTGTAATTATAACAAACATTTGTGTATTTATTTTACAGATTAGCTCACAGCAGAGATTGTGATTCTTGTGTTCTTACAGTTTCACACTCATGGTTCAATAAACTTTATTTGCATCTACATTTTACTACATCTTAATTGTACAGTTTATTGCTTTTCAACAGACATCAAGCGCCATTTTATAAGACAATTTACCAACATTACGCAGGACTGTTTTTATCTTTGGCACCGTGACATCAAGACATTAGAAATATTTCTGAACTTTAGAGCAGAATGAGGCTGAATCCCCAATCCACAAAAATCACATATATTTCTATAGTACATTGAAAAACAACACATGTTGGCCAAAGTGCTTTACATACCAGGACCTGAAAAATTCACACAACATTAAAGCATAGAAAGAGAAAGCCCCGTCTCCTTTAGATTTAATACAGGACTCTGTGAAGATCTTAATGGTCGAGAGGACGCGTGTTGCTGAAGAACATCAAGCCATTAATACCTTTAAAAACAAATAGAAAGCCCCTGTACTGAATTCTGAAATTCACTGGAAGCCAAAGAAGAGAAGCTGGATCGGGTGAAGGCTTGGTTATGTCCTGGTTCCCGTCAGAAGCCTAGCAGGCCATTCGTGATCGTGAGGCTTGGAAACACTAATGCCCTGAATTACAGCAGTCCGCTCTGGACGTAACAACAACAATTAACAAATCATTAAAAGACATAAAAGGTTTCCGTTTATATGCTTGTCTAACATTAACTCAGCATCAAGAATAAGTCGATTCACCCTCATTTACACAGCGCTGTCACAGTATAGATCGCGTCAGAGCAGCTTTACAGTGATTACAGGAGATTAATGAAGTGAGATCTGGAAAGTTATTGTCCAGCTAAAGTACGTTTTTGATTGATTAACTTCCGTTGTGAATAATCATTAGTTATTGACTTTGGGTCACTTACACAACACCGTTTTAACTAAAACAGAAAGTCTCAATGCGTTCCGGCCACAGCGCCGGCGCTGGAGAACACACCCAGAGACGGGTTTAGAAATAACCCTATTTAAAACATTATAAAGTAAAATATCTAGCTCCCTGAATCATTGGACACTTTCAGGAGGGCTGACTCTGAATCCCTGAATCCTGACTAAACCATCAAAGATGACATTCCCACTGAAATAAATGGAAAGCTGCTGATAGACAACCTTCTGTAAGGTTTTTAAAAAGAAAGAAAGTTTTGAAATCGGTCGATAGTTATATTGGGCCAAAATGGGCTTTTTTAAAAGGGGTTGTACCGCCGCGTGCCTAAAGCCGGATGCATAACACCACTCGATCCGCTGACAGTAAATCAGCAGCTCAGGCCCTGGAGTCAGGAGGCGTGCAGGAAAGACGCTGTGTAACTACAGCCTCCAAGCCTGATAATAAAATCACTTAAATGATGTTCTAATGGGTAATATAGTCTAGAACAAGGTCAGAGGGTAAAATACCAGCTCAAAGAACATCAGTTTTATTTTTGAAAAACACGTTGACAGTGATAAAGAAACCGAGGCTGTTGTCTTAATGCTTTAGGGTTATTAGGATTCTTATCAAGACCATTGCAGCCTTAATTGATTTCTGATATTTAATCATAGCATCTTTGATAAGACACCTGCAACTTTCATTACTGATCCATGGCTGCGGTTTGGGTTTTAAAAGGAGCACAGCTGTCCCTGATGGAGTGAACCCTTACCCTGAATCAGAAGATCGGGGCCCGAGTTACACACGACTGGAGCTGGTGTGTGAGCCTTAGAGAGCTGACTGACTGTTGGACACTTTATGGAGCGGACATACCGACCTAAAGGGTTAACATTTGACACGGTATTAAAAACTGAAATTTTAAAAACAATTGGTTTCATTGATTTCTTTGAGATGAATTCAGTGTTCACATCGATTATGGCCTATGATCCAGATTATGATGGCGTTTCTCGGACAGATCCGTGCAGCAGCTGTGAGGGCGAATGCATGTCCGTGATGTTTGTGTCGTTATGAGAGGATCTGGCCCTGTTTTATCTGAGCTCTGACCAGCGGCAGATGACAGTGAGATTAGCGAGTAATCCTTGTGTCCGCCATCTGTATTCTGATGCTGATTAAATCCTGAAAGGAGGCCATTGGCAGCGGATGGGAACATCAGCACTGGTCACAGGTGCAACTAACTTTAAAAACTCAAAAATGAGGAAATGTTCAATAGTGATTGCAGGTCACATTCACTGCCAAAACACTTAAACCCCATTAAGATGAAGTGATTGTCAGTATCCAAAAGGTCTGTAAAACGCGAAAAGGGTTAGCTTTAAAACCGGATGCCTGTCCTCACCTTAGTGTGATCATGTGACCAGGCATTCATGACAGCTGTCGGCCAGCAGAGGAGGTGTCACACACACACACCACACACACACCACACACACACACCACACACATACCACACACACACCCCACACACACACACCACACACACACACACACACACACACACACACACACCCACACACACACCACACACACACCCCACACACACCCCACACACACACCACACACACACACACACACACACACACACCACACACACACACACACACACACACACACACACACACACCACACACACACCACACACACACACACACACACACCACACACACACACACACACACACACACACACACACACACCACACACACCACACACACACACACACACACACACACCACACACACACACACACACCAAAGCTCAGAGGAAACACACTATCACACAAGATTTTTCCCCCCATTGAAATATGTCCAGATAAACATACACGGCCGTTCAAAAGTTTTTGATCTGTAAGATTTTAATGTTTTTAGAAGAAGTCTCTTCTGCTCACCAAGGCTGGATTTATTTAATAGAAAGCTTTTGCAACATTGTACAACCATTCAAAAGTTTTGGGTCAGTTAGAATTGTTGTTGTTGTTTTTGGTTAAGATCTTAAAGAAATGAATACATTTATTCATCAAGGACGCATTAAATTAGTCAAAAGTGACAGTAAAGACATTTATAGTGTTACTAAAGATTCTATCTCAAATAAATTCTGTTCTTTTGAACTTTCTATTCATCAAAGAATCCTGAAAATGTTTCACACAACTGATGATAATCATAAATGTGTGTTGATCATCAGATCCTCATATGAGAGTGATCAGTGAAGGATCATGTGACACTGAAGACTGGAGTAATGATGATAAACTCAGCTTTGATCACAGGAATAAATCTCACTTTACTATATATTCACACAGAGAACAGCTGATCTACACTGGAGGAATATTACACAATATTACTGTTTTTGTATTTTTGTGAATTTTTCCGAATGGCGGTGTATAAGCTCCTGATCGATTGCCTTTGTCTGCCTTGCTGTAGAGTGTTTGTAGCTTTCTACAGCTTTTCTTTGTTGTTTATACTGCTAAATATAACTTTCCTGTAGCTCAAACAATAAGAGCGTGGCGCTAGCAATGCCAAGGTCATGGGTTCGATTCCCAGGGAAAGTAAGAACTGACACAAACAAAAAAAATTGTGTACCTTGAATTCAATGTAAGTTGCTTTGGATAAAAGCGTCTGCCAAATGCGTAAATGTAACTTACCCATCACTATATATTGTTTAATATTACCTATCACGTTAAATTTGACCTCTGACCTGCAATGTTGCCAGAATTATAATCATACACTGTTTGTTCGTCGGCCAGAGGAGAACTGGCACCCCGACTGAGCCTGGTTTCTCCCAAGGTTTTTTTCTCCATTCTGACCCTGAAGGAGTTTTGGTTCCTTGCCACCGTTGCCTCTGGCTTTTGGCTTGCTCAGTTGGGGACTCCTAAATCTCCTCTATATTCCCGATCTGCCCGCATTGACACTATATGATACTGAAATGAGCTGGATAACATCACCGTTTCACCAGAACGGCTGTACAAATTCTGTTGCATTATTTTCCTGTTAACAATGTGAAGCTGCTTTGAAACAATTGGACTTGTTAAAAGCGCTGTATAAATAAAGGTGACTTGACTTGACTATAAACTCAGCAAAAAAGCAAACATCCCTTTTTCAGGAAACTGTATTTGTAATATAATTTTGTAAAGTCCAAATAAGCTTCATAGATTTATTGAAAATTTCAGACAATATTTTTCATTCTTGTTCAATGAACCATAAACAATTATTGAGAAACATTCCTTAAGACACTAACAGTTTACAGGCACTAAACGGTCCCAATAACCTTGGACACTAAAGAGATCCGTATACTGACTGTGAAAAATACCAGAGGGTTTTTTTTCCTTTTTTTTTTTTTTTTTTTTTTTTGCTCAGTATGACCGAAGATGCAAAAGCAAACAAATGATCTGTATTTTTTAACAATATTGACCAAACCTTCATTACCAAAACTGCCCCACATCTGTGCTGAAAGGTTAGGGGTGACTTGGAGATCAACTCTGAAGTTACTCAGTCATAACTTATGGGCTTAGGGTTAGGGTGTTCCAAGTCTTCAACTCATATTTATGATCTCTCCCAAAGCATGTAACCCCATCATCTCACAAGAGATAAGAGCTCCAGAGGGCAACAACCACAGTTTCCTTACAAATAGTTAATTAGACAATATTCAAATGCAAAAGTAGCAGAAAGGGTCATTAGAAATGGCAAAGAAACAAAACAAACTACACACAGTTGTAACCACAGGATTCCCCAACCATACAGAACACAAAGAGGTGCACAATCACAAATACAACAAACTACATTTTACTACAAACTCCAAAGCAAAACGATCACAAAAATCAACAACTACAAAATGTTCATCGCAGAGTTAACCATATTATAAGAAAAACGCTCCTCAGTTCAGCTCTGTGCCTCTCACTCTATTACACATGGAACCGCATACCACTCTTATTATTATTCCCATATCTTTCTATAGCAGAAATAGTATGAGTAGCATGTTAGTATGTTAGTATGCGGTTCCTAATTCAGCAACAGTGTTAAACACCAAACACTTCTACTCTCACGTACCTCAAAGAGGAAGTTTTGTTTCCTCTCTATATTGTCAGGAATGATGGGGTTTGTAGTCATACACCAGTTTCTACATGTCCTACCTTCTTCTCCATTACATACAGATTGTTAAATCCTTTAATTCTGATTGGATAAATCTCTTTTGAAATCTGTGACATACACAAACACAACTAATGAATAATATTACTAGACAGAAGATCAATTTACTCCAAATATTGATGTAATGCTGAGTAGGATATATTTTATTAAATTGCTGTTTCTGCCATTAAAAAAAAAAAAAAAAAACAACATAAGCCATGTTTAAAAAAGCAATAGTCATTCTGCAAGAACACAGGCTGGCCCGTCTCTCACTTCCCCAAAATAGATGGAAGATTCAGTTTGCCATGTCTTTCCTCAGTGAGCTACTCCCTGACCGGATAATCCTGCCCTGTTTCTGTGAGCTGTGTGGTTGAGCAGAGATCTGTGATCTGATTATGTTTTTATATTTTAGGGAATCAATAAGCAGCTCCATCAATCCAGGACTCGTACTCACTGCACCAGTTCAAGTTTCAGATTAAGTTTTGTGCAGAAATCCAGACTACTCTACTAAACATCGAACACTGTGTGTTCTAGTCAGAGTAAAGCTGTTGAGGTCGTATCTTTCAATTACTCGTAATCAAATAGAAGGAACTAAATTTGGTGTGTTTGCTCTGTAATGTTCTCAGGATCTGCAGTGGATGGAAGCACAAGATTCTGCTCTTCCTGCAACACTTTTAATATAGCTGAGCGATTCTCGTGATGTGTGAACTACATAAAACCCCAATGTACGTCACATTCACCCCTTAAAATAGCTCAGCAACAGATGTGCTTTATCAGGAGCTGATGCAAATTTACACTTTATAGGAAAATGATGGAAGTACTGAAAGTTCAAATCAAACCAAATCACCTTTATTTATACAGCGCTTTTAACAAGTCCAGTTGTTTCAGAGCAGCTTCACATTGTTAACAGGAAAATAATGCAACAGAATTTGTACAGCCGTTCTGGTGAAACGGTGATGTTATCCAGCTCATTTCAGTATCATATAGTGTCAATGCGGGCAGATCGGGAATATAGAGGAGATTTAGGAGTCCCCAACTGAGCAAGCCAAAAGCCAGAGGCAACGGTGGCAAGGAACCAAAACTCCTTCAGGGTCAGAATGGAGAAAAAAACCTTGGGAGAAACCAGGCTCAGTCGGGGTGCCAGTTCTCCTCTGGCCGACGAGCAAACAGTGTATGATTATAATTCTGGCAACATTGCAGGTCTTAAGTCATATTAGGTAAATAGATATTCATATGATTATTTGAAAGATTGGAGTCGTCACGCCGGAGACGGGCTTAATGAGGAGGTCATGTCGATGCAGCATTTACAGCGGGAGTTTATTTGACACGCTCTCTGCAGACATTTCAGGAAAAATTCTAGCTATACTAGAATTATATACCTTCTATTTAATTTGGTCCTGAAGTTACAGAACAAACTGTCGAAATCTACATAACCCTAAGAAATCCCCTCACTTCAAATATGGCAGAACTATCACTGCCGCCACTAAAGATTGCTTTGTAAATAATCTTCCTCATCAGTTTCATCTCCTCAGCATCCCAGATAGCCTAGAGGAACTCGATTTTGCAACAGAAACTATTGACTCTCTTTTTTCCAGCACTTTAGACACAGTTGCTCCCCGGCGCTTAAAGAAGATTAAAGAAAATAGTCCAACGCCGTGGTACAACGAGCACACCCGGGCTCTTAAAACAGCAGCCAGAAAAATGGAGCGCAGCTGGAAGAAAACAAAACTAGAGGTTTTTCGTAATTCATGGAAAGAGAGCATGATCGCATACAGAAAGGCTGTAAAAACTGCTAGATCTGCTTATTTCTCGACTCTCTTAGAAGAAAACAAACACAACCCTAGGTATTTATTTGATACAGTGGCTAAGTTAACCAAAAATAAAGCTTCTACTTCTGATGGTTGTAAACAGCACAGCAGTAATGACTTTATGAACTTCTTTACGTGTAAGATCGATAATATTAGGAAGAAAATTATAACCATGCAGCCGTCTACTACAGTATCACATCAGACAGAGCATTGTTGTGTCACTGAGAAAAAATTACATTCATTCACTGCTATAGGAGAGGAAGACACACACACACACACACACACACACACACACACACTCACTCACACACACACACACACACCGCTATAGGAGAGGAAGACACACACACACACACACACACACACACTCACTCACTCACTCTCTCACACACACACACACACACACACTCACTCACTCTCACACACACACACACCGCTATAGGAGAGGAAGACACACACACACACACACACACACACACTCACTCACTCACTCTCACACACACACACACCGCTATAGGAGAGGAAGACACACACACACACAGCTATAGGAGAGGAAGACACACACACACACACACACACACACCGCTATAGGAGAGGAAGACACACACCCTATAGGAGAGGAAGACACACACACACACCGCTATAGGAGAGGAAGTCACACACACACACACACACACACACCGCTATAGGAGAGGAAGACACACACACATTGCTATAGGAGAGGAAGACACACACACACTGCTATAGGAGAGGAAGACACACACACACACACACACTCACTCACTCTCACACACACTGCTATAGGAGAGGAAGACACACACACACTCACTCTCTCACACACACACACACACACACACACACACTTTCACACACACACACACACACACACACACACACACACACTCACTCTCTCTCACACACACACACACACACACTCACTCACTCACTCTCACACACACACACTCACTCTCACACACACACACACACACACACACACACTCATTCACTGCTATAGGAGAGGAAGAATTGTCTAAACTCGTTAAATCATCTAAATCAACAACATGTATGCTCGACCCTATACCGACTAGGCTATTAAAAGGGATGCTACCAGAGGTCATAGATCCTCTTCTTAATATCATTAACTCATCTTTGTCATTAGGATATGTACCGAAAACTTTTAAGTTGGCTATTATCAAACCACTTATTAAAAAACCTCAACTTGATCCTACAGAATTAGTCAATTACAGGCCGATCTCAAATCTACCCTTCCTGTCAAAAATACTGGAAAAGGCAGTGTCTTCACAATTATGCTCCTTTTAGAAAGAAATGGTATCTGTGAGGATTTCCAGTCAGGATTTAGACCGTATCATAGTACTGAGACTGTTCTCATCAGAGTTACAAATGATTTACTCTTATCATCCGATCGTGGTTGTATCTCTCTATTAGTGTTACTCGATCTTAGCGCTGCATTCGATACTATCGACCACAACATTCTTTTGAATAGACTCGAAAATTATGTTGGCATTAGTGGAACTGCATTGGCATGGCTTAAATCATACTTATCTGACCGTTATCAGTTTGTAGCAGTAAATGAAGAGATGTCACACCGATCACAAGTTCAGTATGGAGTACCGCAGGGCTCAGTGCTAGGACCGCTGCTCTTCACCCTGTACATGCTACCACTGGGAGATATCATTAGGAAGCATGGCGTTAGTTTTCACTGTTATGCTGACGATACTCAGCTCTATATTTCTTCATGCCCTGACGAAACTTACCAATTCACAAGATTAACGGAATGCATAGCTGATATAAAACATTGGATGACCAGTAATTTCCTTAATTCTTAAAAACTTAATTCAGAAAAATTCTAATTATTGGACAAAATAGCTCCACAAGTAGTAACCTAGAAAACTGTCTAACACTCGATGGCTGCTCTGTCAAGTCCTCGTCGTCAGTGAGGAACCTGGGTGTGCTCTTTGATACCAATCTTTCATTTGAAAGCCACGTTTCTAACATCTGTAAAACTGCATTCTACCATCTTAAAAATATATCTAAATTACGGCACATGCTTTCAATGCAAAATGCTGAACAGTTAATTCATGCGTTCATGACCTCAAGGCTAGATTACTGTAATGCTTTACTGGGTGGTTGCCCTGCTCGCTTAATAAACAAACTCCAGCTGGTCCAAAACGCAGCAGCTCGAGCTCTTACTAGAACCAGGAAGTATGACCATATTAGCCCGGTTCTGTCAACACTGCACTGGCTCCCTATTAAACATTGCATACATTTTAAAATCTTGCTTATTACTTACAAAGCACTAAATGGTTTAGCTCCCCAGTACTTGAGTGAACTCTTAACGCATTATACTCCATCACGTTTATTGCGGTCTCAAAACTCTGGCCAGTTGATAATACCTAGAATATCAAAATCAACTGCAGGCGGTCGATCCTTTTCCTATTTAGCGCCTAAACTCTGGAACAGTCTTCCTAGCATTGTTCGGGAAGCAGACACACTCTGTCAGTTTAAATCTAGACTAAAAACGCATCTCTTTACTATGGCTTACACATAAAACATTATCAATCTCTATTATTCAAATCAGTAAATGATTGTTAGGCTGCATTAACTAGGTCAGCCGGAACCGGGAACACTTCCCATAACACCTGATGTACTCGTTACATCATAAGAAGAATGGCATCTACGCTAATGTTAGTGCATCGACACGACATCCTCATTAAACCCGTCTCCGGCGTGACGACTCCAATCTTTCGAATAATCTTACGAATATCTATTTACCTAATATGAATTAAGACCTGCAATGTTGCCAGAATTATAATCATACACTGTTTGTTCGTCGGCCAGAGGAGAACTGGCACCCCGACTGAGCCTGGTTTCTCCCAAGGTTTTTTTCTCCATTCTGACCCTGAAGGAGTTTTGGTTCCTTGCCACCGTTGCCTCTGGCTTTTGGCTTGCTCAGTTGGGGACTCCTAAATCTCATCTATATTCCCGATCTGCCCGCATTGACACTATATGATACTGAAATGAGCTGGATAACATCACCGCTTCACCAGAACGGCTGTACAAATTCTGTTGCATTATTTTCCTGTTAACAATGTGAAGCTGCTCTGAAACAATTTGACTTGTTAAAAGCGCTGTATAAATAAAGGTGATTTCATTTGATTTGATAACCCTCAATAATATTTCCCGGTAGAAAGCAGGAGTTATGAGTCTGGCCTCGAATGAATATCTTGAATGTTAAGTTTAAAAAAGAAAATGTGCCACTGTATTCCTAAATGATTATACTAGCCTGAAACTTTCTTCTGTGAGTTTAGGTGCTGTTACTCCAGGTTGTGTCTGTATTTGAGGCTTGAGTTACTCCTGGGGCTCGTTTCAATAAGGAGGTTCAACCAACTCTGAGTTTAAACTTGAACTCGGAGTTGACCTACCCTGAGATGGGAAACTCTGAGTTTTGGGTTTCAGAACAGCTGAATTGAGGGAGTTCAATCAACTCTGAGTAGACTGACTCTGAGTTAAGTGTGTGCACCACAACTATGAAAAGCCATGATCAATGGAGCTCCGAAATTACGATTCACTATGGCAACATCACCCAACAAAATGACGTCCGCACACTTCCGGGTAAAATGCAAGTTTAATTCTTAATCATTGTTATAATATCAGAGGTGAAAACCGGCAGAACGGCAAGATATTGAACTAATATTCATTTTCATGGTATCCCACGGGCAAAAAAGAAGAAAAAAGAATGTGGTAGCAGCTAAAAATGAAGTATAAAAATATAATCCAATCAGGTAAAGTCAAGTCAAGTCACCTTTATTTATACAGCGCTTTTTACAATATCAGGCGTTTCAGAGCAGCTTCACATTGCTAACAGGAAAATAATGCAACAGAATTTGTACAGCCGTTCTGATGAAACGGTGATGTTATCCAGCTCATTTCAGTATCATATAGTGTCAATGCGGGCAGATCGGGAATATTAGATATTCGTAAGATTGTTCGAAAGATTGGAGTCGTCACGCCGGAGACGGGTTTAATGAGGATATCGTGTTGATGTGGCATTTATAGACGACTGAACAAATATGTTATGTGAAGGCAGAGCATCTCTGTTATTGGAGCTCTGAATATGGCTCCGCATAAGTGGCAGAATCACGTGTTCACAGTGTTCAGTACTCACAGATCAGCACCAGAGCCGTAGATGGAGTATTTCACTTCTCCCCAAAGCCCAGAATCGGGATCTGCAGCCTGTGAAAACACCAAATACACATCAGTGCTCCAAACGTGACACAGAATGCATCACAATACAGCAAACCACTCAATATAAGACCGACGAACAAAGTGTATGTTTATAATTCTGGCAACATTACAGATCAGAGGTCATATTAGATCAATAGATATTCGTAAGATTATTTGAAAGATTGGAGTCGTCACGCCGGAGGTCGTGTCGTGTCGATGCGGGAGTTTAATTGACACGCTCTCTGCAGACACTTCAGGGATGCGCTGGTAAAGCTTTAAGCATAAAAGCTTCATGGGTGTAGGATTGATGACTTTACAAACATTTGACATATTAAATAAATATCATTCAGTGTCTTTTTCAGTGTGCAGCAGCTTTTTCCACATAGTCTAATGCTCTTTTTACATAATGTTCTCTAACCCAACCTGATACGTTTCTGAATTAGGGTAATGAAATTAACATTTGACTTCTACTCAGCCAACAGCAAGAAGGAAGAGGCTCACAAAATGATGGGAGGACCTGCACCACCAGCACTGACAGAAGAAGAGGAAATGGAGGAAGAATATTAAAATACAACAGGAAAAAGAACAACTGTTGCTTTTGTATTTAGAAAATAAAGATGACCAAATAAATAGTGAATAATTTGTGTTTATTTCTTATTTTGCAAACTATCTGCCAATAGGGTAAGAAAAAATACTCAGTATGAAAAGCATTTGTGCAGCATGAGTGAATGAATTAAGTATTTAAACACCGCTGACACTTTAAAAAGGGGGAGAAGACCAAAATAAACTCTGGGTTTACCGAAGAATACCTGCTCCTGACCAGGTTAGGTTCACAGAGTAAGTTACCCTGGTAACTGACTCGGAGTATAAGTTACCTCTATTTCAGAAACAGGCTTGACTTACTCTGCTTTCTTTGTTTTAACATATCTCACATTCTGAAATGGAAAACCCAGTTCCCCTCATTTCAGGGTTAACATACTCGGAGTTTTCACTTAACCGCCTTTCAGAAACGGGCCCCAGGTCGTGTCTGTGTTTGAGGCTTGAGCTACTCCAGGTTATGTCTGTCTTGAGGCTTTGAGTCATGAGCTGCAGTGGGTTGAGTCACAGGATTACTGTAGCTCCTGCGCTCAGACGCGCTTAAAGATGTCTTCAGATGGGCAGCGGATGCATCGCTCACACTTCTTCTGCAGTATGAAGAGTATGAGGAGAAAACAGACTTTAATTCTTCTCCTCTCACTGTGCATGTCTATGGGTGAGTTACTGAGTGTTTGCCTGGTTAGAGACGAGACTGTTTGTGTAATCAGCTTCAGATCTGTGATTGTCTCAATAATCCTTTAAGGACTGAGCAGAGCTGTGCTACTTGGTTATTTGTCCTTTAATATACACCTTTAACTTTAAACATTTGCAGTAGAACTATTGTTTTATTTTTAGAGTAGTTATCTAAAATGCATCTAATTCTCACTTAGTAAGATTGAATTTTGTTTCATTGGTCCAAATGATTTCTGTGTCAGTGATGTCTCTGAATCTAACAAAGACATCAAACCTACACTATTTCTTTCCACATAGTCTCATGTTTTTTGTGTGTGAACATCCTCATGTTTAATGTTCAAAGGGTTTGATGTGTATTTCTGTGTTATTTCACGCTGAGTTTGAAAGTATCTGTGTTTTCAGGGAAATCTGATTTCGCACCGTACTTCTATGATAATGGATCTGGCAGCAGTAACGGAAACATGGCGCTTTTCAGTCTCGCTGAAGACACAGCTGTTGGTCAGTGTTCAAACGCTCTGATAACACAAGCTGTCAGAACATCAAGAACATCAAATACTATACATGCTAGCGTACCGTGCGCAGAGATATAATGAGCTAAATCTCTGATCATGCTGAATTCATATTTGTTGTTTGCAGAAATACATTTTTCTAAATAATTTTTTTGTATGGAATCAGATATTTAGCTAATTATAATGCAATATGAGTGACAGAATTGCTAACAGTGGCTTTAGGGCTTTATGTCATCTGGATCATGTGCTGTATGAACACATACTTGGACTGAGATCATTTGTTCTCCTCTTCTTCCACAGGGACTCATGTGTACACGCTGAACGGCTCCGACCCGGAAGGGGAACCCGTGACCTATGGCATGACCTTTGATAAGGGCTCCAAAGAATGTTTCAGTGTTGAGCCCAAATCAGGGAATGTGACTCTCATTGAAAGTCTGGACAGAGAGGTGAGTGTACATGTTATTAAAATGGCACAGTATAAGGAAGAATTCCTGCTGTCTGAGATTTGTGTTAATTATTAAACTTGTTTTGATTATGAAGGTTCAGGATGAGATCGTTGCATGTGTGACCATCACAGATGGCAGAAACAAGGTGATAAAACATGATTACAATAAGTTGTAATTACAGGCTTACTTCTTAAAGTGGAAGTGTGTCATTGTTTGTATGTTCAGCTAGTTAGTGGCGTGTCCGTTGGATGTTCAGTCGCTGTCAGTCAGTCATGTAAAGAGAAGCACTGTAGGCGTGTTCGACTGCGCTGCACAGACCAATCGGCGTGTACATGTTCCCTGTCATTGTGGCGAATAGTATGAATCTCGCTCAGTCTGCGATGACCACAGCTGTTTCACCACTGGACGGATTTGTCAACGACAACAGTGACGTTTTAATGTTTATTCTGACACCTTCAGTTCTGCTAATGCTCACAAACTCATATTGTTATAAAAGTAAATATGGTAAAACTTTACAATACGGGTGCACTAATATGCATTAATTCATTCTTAACTAATGCACAGATAATCATGAGTTAATGTATGACTCATGAAGAACTAACCCATTTATTAATTATTACTGCATCAGCAACTAATGAACATTCTACATGATTAATAGATTAAGTAATCATTAAATTGTTATTAGTTAAATGTATCATATTGTATTAATTCCCTAATAACATTATATTAACAGGTAATGTAAATTCATATGTTAATTACCACAACGGTTGAAGCCATGCATTTCAACTTCCAGTTTTCTGCTTTAATTAATCATTAGCTAATGATTTGCATAGGTATCATTATGTTATGACTTTACTTGTTGAGGCACAGGACTATTAACTCATTCAAAATTAATTGAAAAGCCATAACCACAATGACATAGTACTTAACAATGAGTTAATAGTCCTGTGCCTCAACAAGTAAAGTCATAACATAATGATACCTGTGCAAATCATTAGCTAATGATTAATTAAAGCAGAAAACTGGAAGTTGAAATGCATGGCTTCGACCATTGTGGTAATTAACACATTAATTTACATTATTAGTTAATATAATGTGTTATTAGGGAATTAATACATAAGGTTATATTTAATTAATAGCAATTCATATATTATTTAATATTAATTCATATTAGTGCACCTGTATTGTAAAGTGTTCCCCGTAAATACTTAAATGTTTATTAACCCTAAACTGATAAAAATTACATTCACGTGCTGTAATAAGCAGTACAGAAAGTATTGAATGAAAAAGTGTTGCTACATGTAAATGTCTGAAACAAGCATGTTTGGAAAATGTAATCCAAATGTAATCCACTTCAAACTAGAGTCACTACGGGCGTTTTCGACTCCTAACCCTGACCACAGGCCTTAGGACATCTCTTTGTAGTCCGGTTTGAGTTTGATCCACCACAAATTCTCTGTAATAATCCACAATAGTCCAAAGAGAGCATGACTCCCAGCACTAAGGGCAGTCCTAAAAAAGGTCAGGTTATACAGTAAATCCCGTTCCAATTGATGGATTATCTTCTCTCATCCACCCTGAAAACCCTCTGTTTCAAATACAACAAACAAAAAAAGATGAGATATTCTAGAATAAAACTCCTAATAAAGCACTCAACCAGCACACTGCCATCAAACAGCGACAAAAGCACTTACATTGAACATATCGAACAGTCTAGTTCTTCAAAATAGGGGATTTTGCAGGCATGGCAGGAAAAGAGCTAACACTAGCTCCCTGCTTCTGCTGACACACAATCTGCTATCCCCTTCTTTGACTTAATATAGGGCACGTCTTTAGGGTAAAACTCCCTTTTGCCCTCTAGTGGTTCGGATGAAAAGCATATCAGTTGGTTAAACTATTACACATCCTCCCCTTCAGAGGAAGGCTGAACCAACATGATACGCGTCAACCTGGTTGGGATTACCAAGCATCTTTACTTTGTCATTTACTTTGTTTATCTGCCTTAGTACTTTGGCTGCCACTTGCCACTTATTTTGGCATTTATTATTTTACATTGGCCACTAGTTTGGCCATGAATGCCTCTCCTGCACAAGACAATGGATGAGTACACACCCACAGCTCTCCTATTTGGAAGGTTTTGGAAAGTCGTCTTCGATTGTAATATTTAGCTTGACATGTTTGCGATCTGGTAATATTCTCTCTTACCCTTTCTAGTAGGGCTTGCAGACATTCCACCACATCATAGGAATCTGATCTGGTTTGGGAGGATGACCAGAGGTCCTTTTGAGCTTGCGTCCAAGTGTGAATTCTGCTGGAGTGTGATCTGTGCTTTCCTGCCAGGCAGAGTTAATCACAGATTGGAACTCAGTACCTACTTGTCCTAAACCCGATGATTCTCTTTGAGAAAGGAGGCAATTATGGTCTTGAGTGTTTTGTTCACTTTCTCAGTTAGGTTGATTTGGGGGTGTTACGCAGTAGGGAGCTTTTGTACAACACCCCACTGCCGGCACGTGCGGGTTAAGAAGTAGAGATGTAAACTGCGGTTCTCTGTCAGATAAGATATGCTGGTGTACTCCAGCGAGTGAAAATCTCCTTTTGACAGATTTGGCCCATCTTCCAGTGATTCCATACATCGTTACGAATGTCTGGCCAATACACAACATTAAATAATCTGCGTTAGGCTTTCATATGTCCCAAGTGCCCAGTTAAAGGACTGTCATGAGGGAACTGCAAGAATTGTTGCCTGAGACATGTGAGTATGACCACTTGAAGTGTCTGACCTCCTTGGCTGTCTGGGATTCATTGGAACAGGAAGTCATTGTGTATGACATACCAAATGGGCTTGTGATCTACTTGAGTAAGCCTAGCCACTTCCCATAACACCTGAAGCGCTTGGTCCTCCTTTTGGCCTTTTCCAATCCTCCCAGCTGATGGGTAAATCTGCCTCATTGTCTTGGGCCCAGCATGCAGCAATATGATCTTGAACTTCTTCCTTACCCACTCCTCGTGAGAGGGAGTCAAGGACCATGTAGCATTGCCCTTTGCAGTAATTCACTGTGAAATCTAAGCCTTGAAGCAGAATAGCCCATCTTGTCAGACGGGATGAAGGACAAGGATGATGAAACTCTCAAGTGAGAGCTGTATGATCAGTAAGTATCTCAAAGTGTCATCCCTCCAGATACCGTCGCCACTTCTCCACTGCCCAAACTACAGCCAGACATTCCTTCTCAGCCAACGAGTAACCAGTGAAGCATAAGCAACCACATGTGAAGTCAAATCATCTTTATTTATGTAGCTCTTTTAACGATGCTGATTGTTTCAAAGCAGCTTCACGGTGTTAAACAGGAAAATAACGCAACAGAATTTGATTTGGCTGTACAGCAACTCTGGAGAAAACAGTGATGTCATCAGCTCAGTTCAGTTCTCATATAGTGTCAATGCGGGCAGATCTGTAATATAGTTGAATATTTAGTGCTGAGCAAACCAAAAGCCAAAGGTAACAGAGGCGATGGTGGCAAGGAACCAAAACTTCATCAGTCACAGAATGGAGAAAAACCAGGCTCAGTCGGGGTGTCAGTTCTGCTCTGGCCAATGAACAAACAGTGTATAATTATGATTCAGGTAACATTACAGGTCAGAGGTCATTTAGATCGGAATATTCAGAATATTTGTCCAGTTCCATCTGATTGAAGATCAGAGTCATCACACATGAGATGGGTTTGTTGAGGATGTCGTGTCGATGAGGCCATCACAGAGGAGAGTCTAATTGATACGCTCTCTGCTGACCCTGAGGGATGAGTTGGTCATGTCTAGCGCAGGTCCACCATCTGATCTGGATACGGCCCGGATCCAGCTGACTGCAGTAAACCTTGGGATAAACAGAGAGACTAACATTAGCGTAGATGCCATTCTTCTTATGATGTAACGAGTACATCAGGTGTTATTGGAAGTGCCATAGTAAACAGATGTGTTTTTAGTCTAGATTTAAACTGACAGAGTGTATCTGCTTCCCAAACAATGCTAGGAAGACTGTTCCATGTTCTCCCTTGCCTGGTGCTTGGGTTAATACAGCCCCTTAACCAATGTCACTTCAAACGGTTTAGTGAAATCTGGTGGCATGAGAACAGGAGCTTTTTGGAGGGCATCCTTCAAATCTTCAAAAGCATACTGACACTCCTTGGTCCACTTCCAAGTTGTATCCTTCTCCTTGAGGGCATGTAAGGGAGCAGCCCATTCTGAAAATCTACATATGAACCGGTGACACCATCCTGATACAGCAAGGAACCTGTGGCATACATCATCTTTCACATATACCCCACAGCAGTCTCTTTTCCTTTAAAAGGTCAGTAGCCCAGGCCTTAGGACATCTCTTTGTAGTCTGGTGAAGTTTAAGTTTTAACCACCACAAATTCTCTGTAATAATCAATAATCCAAAGAGAGCATGACTCCCAGCACTTAGGGAAATCCTAAAAAAGTACAGTAAATCCCTTTCCAATCAATGGAATATCTTCTCTCATCCACCCAGAGAACCCCCTGTTTCAAATACAACAAACAAAAAAAGATGAGATATTCTAGAATAAAACTTCCAATAAAGCACTCAGCCAAGAGACAAATGCATCAAACAGAGACAAATGCATTTACACTGGGCCTCATTCATTGAACTTTCGTGAATATATGAGTAAATTCTGAGTAATCTGTACGTAAAATGGACCTTCCCGAAAACTCTCCTCCAGATTCACAAACACTTCGTAAGCATCTGATTTAATAGTTAAACGTGTATGTTAGTGAATTCCAATCATTCGTAAATAGGGCGGTTGTGCACGCTCATCCACAATTAGCATAATCTCGCCCATGAGTTACAACTACGTAAATTATTTGTCCAGGAACGCTGTGGAATCTTTTGTACTCCCTTCTTATGTTTGGCTCCAGGATATACAATTAACAATAAATATTCAGTTAACATGTGTCCACCAAAACATTTATAGCCAGCTAAAAAAAAAGGTCAGGCACTCTTCTGAAAATGGCCAGCTGGTGGCAATATGCCAGGCAGTAATGTGCTTTTGCATTTTGAAGAATATTATTAAATATAAAAATGCTGTAACCAGCAATATGAACTTGTTGTTCAGTCATTGTACAAGTTAGTGTAGTATTTGTCCCACCTCTCCTCCACTGTGATTGGACGAAAGTGACAGTGACAAACACTGCGTTTTACCCACAGATGAACATATAAATAAATAAAATAAATGAAAATAAAAAGACAGGGCAATCAGTTTGCCTAAAAGAACACAGAACATTCAAATGTTTTACGCACCATTTACACAAGGTAGGGCGCAGGTGGACATTTCTTTCGTCCAACTAACATTTTGCAGACATGGCAGGAAAAGAGCTAACGCTAGCTCCCTGCTCCTTCTGACACACAATCTGCTATCCCCTTCTTTGACTTAATATAGGGCACGTCTTTAGGGTAAAACTCCCTTTTGCCCTCTAGTGGTTCGGATGAAAAGCATATCAGTTGGTTAAACTGTTACTCAATGGCGTGAGCTGGTTAGGTTCATATGTTAGGTTTCGACTGTAGGAATTTTTGGGAAATAATCGTTAATTTAGGATTTTGTTTAATGCTGCTATTGGTGCCAAAATTACACACTTCATCTTTAAGAAGTGGTATAACTAGCCTGACGCTATATTTCAATTATAATTCTTCATTAATTATTATTTAGTCCTCTGCGTATTATGTGTATTACTGTGTATTACTGTCTTTAATGTGCTTTAGTGTATATTTTTTACTATGCATATGCAATTTGTCTGGTCTAATTCTCCAGGTTGTAGAAAATGTTCGAGTGTTCATCACAGATGCTAACGACGAAAAGCCTGAGTTTTTGAATCGACCATTCATAGTGGACGTCCCCGAGGTAAGAATGAAAATCAGTCTGGAAATGAATCTATATGAGTCAGCATTATTGGCGAAGCTCTTATGATGGCCGTGTTTGAAGTGTCAGTGATCTGTGTTGAAGGACACAGCCTCGGGCAGCAGCATCTACAGAGTTCAGGCCGTCGACAGAGACATCGGCTCCGGAGGAAGTGTCACCTACTTCCTGCAGGTCAGACTAAACTACTTCCTGTCAGTGGTCACTCTTTTAAAAAATTGGGTTTAGTCCCTTTCTCAAGGGAATGAATTTAAAATAATGACCACTGAGGATCAAATGTGCTAATGCCAGTGTAAACTCTGTGTGTCTGTAGAGGACAGTCATGTGGGATGCTGTCGAACAGACCGTGACACCAATGTACCATCAGAAAATGTGCTGCTTCTGGATTAAATTTCAATTACATTTAGGCAGGTTGGGGGCTTAGCCTGGCTTACCTCTGCGCTCGGCCACATGTCACACACAACAGCCGTGGATTCATGAGAGGTCAGACGTTTCTGAACATGTCCCACACCGAGCGTCTGGCCTCAAGTGCTGGTTTCTCAGAGGAAAAACAAGAAAAGTGAATGTCTATTATTCTTCAACTTTTGTAAAAAACATTTTTCATCTTTCCTGATATAATTATTCTACATGCACCTTTTATGAGCTCAAATTAATAGAAAGAATACAAGGAGTATTTGTACTTTTAAAAATCCACTCGTCACACCACAGGACTATTAACAGCTCCCACATACACTGGATCTGCAGGCTGGTGTTTTCTGGGTTCTCATGCATCAATGTTAAGAAACCAGATTCTTCATCATGCTAACCCTAATTTCATGATCATATTGTTTCAGATCATCCAGTGTCACGTTCATGTCTTGTTTAGTGTCAGCATCCCTGTCACCTGAGGTCTTGTTACCATGGTTTCTAATTTGTTTTGCACCTGTTTCCTGTTGCCCCTACGCCTTCTGTTTTCTTCTAACACAAACTGTTTCAGTTTTTCCTCTGTTTCCTGCAGTAATAGATGCAGTGGTTATAGCTCTCTGTGTTCATTAAAGCCTCTGGTAAAGAATTTATTCTCGTCACATATTTCGTTCTTGTTGGCTTATGCACACAATGGCAGTGTTTGTCATTTGAGAGTTTTATTGAATCATCTTTTGGAACAGACTGGTCTGAAACGATTGAGTTTTGGACAGAAGTGATTGTAATTGTGAGAGACGTGTTATATATTTCAGGAAAGAAATCTTCATCAGTTGTCGTTTCGTTTGCAGTCCAGCAGTAAGTTCAGCATCGACGGTCACAGTGGCGTTCTGCGCATCAGACCTGGAGAATCGCTGGATTACGAACTCGCCAGGACTCATTTTGTCACTGTTGTCGCAAAGGTGAGCAGCAAAATCCTAGTTTGGGTGTTTGCTTTGATCTTTCATAAATGCCTTCATGTTGTAAAAATGAAGTCCATATGAATTTCCTCAGAACATCATTACTCAAATCAGTCAGTATCAGAAGCTCATGCTGTGTGTCTGTTTCAGGATGGAGGTGGTAAATATCATGGGAAATACCAGGTAATGACCTCAACAGCCATCGTGACCATCAATGTCCTGGATACCCAGGATTCTCCTCCAGTGTTTGTTGGTACTCCGTATTTTGGATTTGTCTATGAAGTCTCTGTACCAGTAAGTGTGACACTATTTCACATTTATATATTTCTAAAATCCATGAGCTTTTATGATGATGGTCTGTCTTTCTGTCTGTGTTGTGTCCAGGGTTCAGAGATTTTCACTGTTTTTGCCAAGGACGGAGACCAGAACAGCCCCAATCCCATCCATTACTCCATTCTGAATGGTCAGCTGAATCTGAATCTGAATATCTGCCTTCATGTTATTTAGTTCAATTTATCTACCAGGTTCTGTCTTAATAATGTTAGATTGTGCTAAACTAAGAGCTTCATAGTTTCACTAAACCTTCTCTTTGAAAGTTCATGCCAATCTCTTGTACAGCATCTTCTCTTCTTCTGTTCACTAAAGACAGCGACGGCTTCTTCAGCATTAACAGCAGCAGTGGCTGTATCAGCTTGACATCATTTCCTGTACAGCTGAGGAATGAGTTATATGAGTTAAAAGTCAAGGTCGGCTGTAGTTCTAATATGAATATCAGTAAAGATTGAGTATGTATTTATAAGTAGTGCTGCATGATATAATAAGACTTTCTTAATTTTAAATCAAGGCTTCGGAGATTGGACCTGACAATCGGTTTATTGACTACTCCGTTACCACCGTCACTATTCGAGTGGTGGACCTGAACAACCACCCGCCCACTTTCTACGGTGAAAACGGCCCACAGAACAGGTTTGAGCTGACCATGTACGAACACCCGCCGGAGGGAGAGATTCTCAGAGGCCTGAAGATCACGGTCAACGACTCGGACCAGGTGACCAGTGAAAATTATCATCACATTAAACCATTTATTGTTGAGACAAACATGTAATTCATTTAGATAACGTCCCTGGATTCCAATGCACATTTTAATATTAAGTGCAGAGCTATAAATACTAAGAGAGTGTGAGAATTAAACTCAACAGAAGATCAAGGCAGCAGAAGCTGTACTTCACTGTAAATCGCACAATTCAAGTTTTGCTGAGTGGATGAGGCTCACAGATTGATAATTACCACTATTAATGTTGTACACGTTATACACATAAATCACAATGACAGTGATGCTCAAACTACAACATTCACACACGCATCACATTGGAAATCAAAGTCTAATTGTCTAACACACTTTTGGCATTTTGTAAAGATTAAAATAAATGTTCTGAAAAAACTACAGAAATAATCTGCACTAATGTGTGATTGATCATATCATGCTGAAAACATTTTTCATCAGGTTTCATCTACACACACACACACACACACACACACACACACACACACACACACACACACACACACACACACACACACACACACACACACACACACACACACACTCACTCACTCTAAACCTACCGATCATGTTTGGTTCGCTATCTTTCTGGGGACTCTCCATAGACATAATGGTTTTTATACTGTACAAACTGTATATTCTCTCCCCCACTGGGGGTGGGGGTGGTACTCTGGGTTCGGGCCAAATTCCAAGCTCGAAGCCCTCCCTCCGGACAGCACGCCAAATACGCATTTAAATTTACTCCCTATAAATTATATGTAAGTGTGAACTTGTGAAACCTACACACACACACTAAACCTACCCATCACACAAAATTTTCTGCAGTTTTACAAAACTGCAGGCATTTTTACATTTTCAAAAAAACGAATTCTATGATTCTCAATGTATGTCCCCACAGTGACACGAGTCCCCATGAGTGTGTGTTCAGGGTCCCCACCGGGATAGAAAAACATGTACACACATACACTCACTTTTATCTTTTAACACTTTTAAATTGCAACCTAACCTAATCCGTCTCAAATTTTTAAGAAGCTTATTCTAATAAACTGTTTTCTGGATGTTTTAAGTGTTTTTCTCTATTAATGTACCATATTCTATGATCTCTCCTGTTTCATTCAGGGAGCAAATGCTAAATTCAGACTTCTGCTGGCGGGACCTTCCCGAGTTCTCCGTGTGGTTCCTCAGACGGTTCTCAATGAAGCCCAAGTCACCATCATTGTGGAAAACTCAGCTGCCATCGACTACGAAAAATACCAGTTCTTAACATTCAAGGTCTGATCCTAATCCTGTTTTTGCTCCTGATGATGATCCTTCAGTATGTCATCTCATAGTGTTGAGCGTTTCACGCTGTTTTTCAGCTCTTAGCCGTTGAGATCGACACTCCAGAGCGCTTCAGTGCCACCGCAGATATTGTGATCAATCTTTTGGACACAAACGACAACGTTCCAAAGTTCTCCTCTGAGTTTTACATCGCCAGGATCCTGGAAAATTCCCCAGGAGGCTCCAACGTCGTCTCCGTGACCGTGAGCAGTGCTGTGAAATGATGTTTAAACTTTACCAAGAACACCAGAGCTACATTTAGGCAGATTAGAGCTCCTCTGCTTACAGCTGTATACAAATGAGCTTTCCAGAACAAATGCTCCAGTTCATACTCTTACAGCAGGGGAATATGTTTCAGCTCCAGGTCGTGATGCATTCTGTGTCACGTTTGGAGCACTGATGTGTATTTGGTGTTTTCACAGGCTGCAGATCCCGATTCTGGGCTTTGGGGAGAAGTGAAATACTCCATCTACGGCTCTGGTGCTGATCTGTGAGTACTGAACACTGTGAACACGTGATTCTGCCACTTATGCGGAGCCATATTCAGAGCTCCAATAACAGAGATGCTCTGCCTTCACATAACATATTTGTTCAGTCGTCTATAAATGCCACATCAACACGATATCCTCATTAAACCCGTCTCCGGCGTGACGACTCCAATCTTTCGAATAATCTTACGAATATCTATTTACCTAATATGACTTAAGACCTGCAATGTTGCCAGAATTATAATCATACACTGTTTGTTCGTCGGCCAGAGGAGAACTGGCACCCCGACTGAGCCTGGTTTCTCCCAAGGTTTTTTTCTCCATTCTGACCCTGAAGGAGTTTTGGTTCCTTGCCACCGTTGCCTCTGGCTTTTGGCTTGCTCAGTTGGGGACTCCTAAATCTCATCTATATTCCCGATCTGCCCGCATTGACACTATATGATACTGAAATGAGCTGGATAACATCACCGTTTCACCAGAGCGGCTGTACAAATTCTGTTGCATTATTTTACTTTTAACAATGTGAAGCTGCTCTGAAACAACTGGACTTGTAAAAAGTCCAATTGTAATATAAGGTGACCAATTATAAATAAAGGTGACTTGACTTTGGATTATGCTTTAATTAATAATAGATGCAACTCTCCAAACATTTTTGCATTTTTTTCACTAAAGATATCTAAAATTATGGATTCTGTGGCAAATCTAACTCAGATTCTGTGATTCTAAGTCTGTGATTTAGTGTGTGATGTTGGTTTAGTGTAGCACAGATGCCCTCACCCTCGCCTGTGTTTGGGTCCTCGGCTGTGTTTATAAGGCCTGTAAAGGACTAAAGGACAAGCATAAAACAGCTTACAGACAGACTCCAGCGAGGGAGCTGGCTAATCTTGTTATGGGATTGGAGGAATAAAAATAGTCTCTCCACACCCCGCTAGTGAGTCAGGGCCCAATTAGCGAGCGATTTGACAGCTGGAGGTAGAGCGCATACGGGTAATGCAAAACCTGTAAATTTATGCCTTGATTCTTTCCCAATGCAGGAGGCAAATTATAATGGTGTGAAAAATCACAGGTTTTTGTCTGACTGTTAATTTTCACACTGACAAGAAAAAAAGCAGCTGTTTAAAATCCAGACTTCATGGCAAGTTCTTATAATATCAGGCACACGCCCGCATGTGTAGTTTGATTTTGAAACGACCAGTGAGCTTCTGTACTTGAATCCGTCTTGTCTAGTGCAGGATGGTATTCATCTAATTTTTTGGACACTTCTCATGAGTTAGACATCATTTGTAACTACATCATAGTTTTAAATAAAGTCTATTTGTCTGTTTCAGATTTCTTATTCACCCCACGTCTGGCATCATTTACACACAGCCCTGGGCCTCTTTAGATGCTGAAGTGAAGTCAAAATATAATTTCTATGTAAAAGCTGAAGACACGGAGGGGAAATACAGCCTCGCAGAGGTTTTTGTCACTGTGCTTGACCAAAATGACCATCGGCCAGAGTTCAACCAGAATTTCCTGGAGAAGACCATGATCATTGGAGCACCAGTGCAAATACAGGTTTGTGGGCTTGTAGTTTTGGTTCTTTAACAAAATTTGTGCCCCTGTGTGGATTAGACCAATAATAAAAAGATTATCTCTCATGAACTCCGATGATCCCACAGCCAGTAGTTCTTCAACTGAACAAGATTGTCACTAATGTTGTGAATGTGAATGGGATGATTTGGACTTGATTCCGGTTTGTGTTCAGGCTGTGGATGAGGACGCAGAGGAACCCAATAACATCATTGAATATTCCATTATGAAAGCCGATCCAGACAACATCTTCGACATTAACACATCCACAGGAGAGATCAAGCTCAAACCGTACATCAAGTCTCTGGAGATCGTGCAGAACATCACCCGCCAGAAGGACTGCCGGTGGTCAGTAGTGGTCCAGGCTCGAGACCGAGGCTCTCCGTCCTTCAGCACCACAGCCATCGTAAACATCGACATCACAGAGGCGGTGAGACCAGGCGCTTCATATACGCCAAGGGTCAATGTATCCATTGGGGGGTTAAAACAGCTTTGACTTCAAAAACAGCTTTTTCAGTTGACTTTGTGAAGAATGCCATATCACTACCATGTAGAGCACTTGGGGTTATGATGTGAATGCCTTGGTACAATAAAACAATTGTATATATACACACTCCATATTCCAATACCATGTACAGCCACAGTACTTCTTCATGTTGTGTACATTGTAGTTCATTATGTGTGTATTATTTACAACCCTTTTTTGTAATTTTTTTCTTTCTTTTTTTGCAGAATGGACTCAAAGGGCCCATGGCTGCCTTTCTGATGCAGAGTCGAGACAATCCCCTGAAAGCTCTTGGCCTGACAGCTGCTGTCATCACTGTTATGGTTTTGGTGACAGTTATGATCTCCACAGTTCTGTACTTTCGCAACACAAAGTCCAATAGGATCACGCCAGCACGTCGCATCATACGCAGGAGGGCCAAAGAGCAGTGGCACTGGAGCTTCAGGCCAGCGTTTGGGCAGAGCGACCTTAACTCTGGGCGATTCATCGATGATGATGGAGACACGAGTGACAAGCACAAGGGAAACAACAGCAGCTCCAGAGCCAAGCCCCCCACACCCAGCGCTCCTGCCCTCCCACCTCCGCCTCCAGCAGCGTCCAGGCCGGGCGTGCATCCGCGGGCTGAACGAGTGTCCAGGCCGGCCGGGCGTCTGCGAGTGTCTGGGCCGGGCGAGCGACCACGGCCCGTGCCCTCAGTGTCCGGCACCCTCAGTCGCAGCTCCAGCACAGACGGCCAAAACAAAGATGGCATCAGCTCCGCTCTTGTGTCCGAGCTGAAAATGAGAATAGAACAGAAAATTATTGAGGCAAATAAAGGTTATTATTACTGACACACTGACACATTCGACATGTTTTACATGTTTTTGATGGACCAGGCATTTGATGTTACAAACAGCTCTTTGTGAAGAATGTTTCTGTTTGTGTGGAAGTGTTTTTAAAGTGGCCATCTGGTTCACCTAAAGTGTTTCTGTTTTTCACGGTGTACAGTCATAATAATTATATGATCTGGCTTGCCAGTGCTGGTCTACGCACATCTATGTCTGTAAACAGAGAGTAGCGTACATCTCGAACTCTTCATCAAAATCAGTCTGTGCCAGTTCTAGTGATCTCCCTGTAATCTCATAATTAGCCCCATACTGCCATCTTTAGGTTTCAGTCTAAGCAATCATTAATGCCTCAAACATCCCTCTCTGTAGATGTAGATGCACAGTATGTCCTACTGTCTGACTGTATTTCTTCTTTGAACGTTTGCCTTGAGGATCTTCAGTAAAAGTCTGACTGTACGGACATCTGAAACCAGACTCTCTCATCTGTAGTTATTACTGTCAAACCTTTTTATTGTCATTATTTTTATTGTTTTGTAAAGACAGTTTTTAACTGATATTCTGAATGTGATTTAAAAGCAGATGAAAATCCATGTGCTATTTGTACGGCATGTCAAAATGTCAGGTGTGTTTATCATGTAAACTCTGTGCTATAAATTCATTTAGAAATAAAAAAATTAAAGTGTTATTTAAAAAAGAAAAACAATAAATGTTTCAGTTATTCAAATTGTACTGTTACATTTACATGAACAATGTTATTAAACTAAACTGTTCTTTTGGGAGACAATAACTATTTATCATGCACTTTCGACTTTACAACTTTGCAGAACAATAGCGATATTACACACTGCAAGAAAGGGAATATTTCAAAAACCATAATAGGGGCACTTTAATGTTTGACATTTTTCACAAACATTTAAAACAATGCACATATTGTGAAATCAATTAATACAGCACTTCCCACTGAAAATGGAAGAAAGTGCATTTTTACTTCTATTCAGTCCACAGAAAAAAATCCCAAACTGTGGTCTATGACATGTATGTGTGTGTTAATATAGGCGAGCGCTGCTGTTCCCTCTGTGTTTTTCCTCTGAGCTCCTCGTCATCTTAACCGTCAGACCGTCAGACCTGCAGACCGTCAGACTGTCAGACCTGCAGACCGTCAGACCATCAGACCTGCAGACCGTCAGACCATCAGACTGTGAGACCTGCAGACTGTCAGACCATCAGACCTGCAGACTGTGAGACCTGCAGGCCTGCAGACCATCAGACCATCAGACCGTGAGACCTGTAGACCGTCAGACTGTCAGACCTGCAGACCGTCAGACCATCAGACTGTGAGACCTGCAGACCGTCAGACCTGCAGACTGTGAGACCTGCAGGCCTGCAGACCATCAGACCGTCAGACCATCAGACCGTGAGACCTGCAGACCGTCAGACCATCAGACCATCAGACCATCAGACCGTGAGACCTGCAGACCGTCAGACCGTCAGACCTGCAGACCATCAGACCTGCAGACCGTCAGACCATCAGACTGTGAGACCTGCAGACCGTCAGACCTGCAGACTGTGAGACCTGCAGGCCTGCAGACCATCAGACCATCAGACCATCAGACTGTCAGACCATCAGACCGTGAGACCTGCAGACCGTCAGACCATCAGACCATCAGACCATCAGACCGTGAGACCTGCAGACCATCAGACCGTGAGACCTGCAGACCGTCAGACCTGCAGACGGTCAGACTGTCAGACCATCAGACCGCCAGACCTGCAGGCCGCCAGACCGTCAGACCGCCAGATGTCAGACCTGCAGACCATCAGACTGCCAGACCGTCAGACTGCCAGACCATCAGACCGCCAGACCTGCAGGCCGCCAGACCATCAGACTGCCAGATGTCAGACCTGCAGACCGTCAGACCGCCAGACCATCAGACCGCCAGACCTGCAGGCCGCCAGACATCAGACCTGCAGACCATCAGACCACCAGACCTGCAGACCATCAGACCGCCAGATGTCAGACCTGCAGACCGTCAGACCATCAGACTGCCAGACTTGCAGGCCACCAGACCATCAGACCGCCAGACCTGCAGGCCGCCAGACCATCAGACCGCCAGATGTCAGACCTGCAGACCGTCAGACCGCCAGACCCTCAGACAGCCAGATGTCAGACCTGCAGACCGTCAGACCGCCAGACTATCAGACCATCAGACCGCCAGACCTGCAGGCCGCCAGATGTCAGACCTGCAGACCATCAGACTGCCAGACCGTCAGACTGCCAGACCATCAGACCGCCAGACCTGCAGGCCGCCAGACCATCAGACTGCCAGATGTCAGACCTGCAGACCGTCAGACCGCCAGACCATCAGACCGCCAGACCTGCAGGCCGCCAGACATCAGACCTGCAGACCATCAGACCGCCAGACCTGCAGACCGTCAGACCGCCAGATGTCGGACCTGCAGACCGTCAGACCGTCAGACTGCCAGACTTGCAGGCCACCAGACCATCAGACCGCCAGACCTGCAGGCCGCCAGACCATCAGACCGCCAGATGTCAGACCGTCAGACCGCCAGACCCTCAGACAGCCAGATGTCAGACCTGCAGACCGTCAGACCGCCAGACCATCAGACCACCAGACCTGCAGGCCGCCAGATGTCAGACCTGCAGACCATCAGACTGCCAGACCGTCAGACTGCCAGACCATCAGACCGCCAGACCTGCAGGCCGCCAGACCATCAGACTGCCAGATGTCAGACCTGCAGACCGTCAGACCGCCAGACCATCAGACCGCTAGACCTGCAGGCCGCCAGACATCAGACCTGCAGACCGTCAGACCGCCAGACCTGCAGACCGTCAGACCACCAGATGTCAGACCTGCAGACCGTCAGACCGTCAGACTGCCAGACTTGCAGGCCACCAGACCATCAGACCGCCAGACCTGCAGGCCGCCAGACCATCAGACCGCCAGATGTCAGACCTGCAGACCGTCAGACCGCCAGACCCTCAGACAGCCAGATGTCAGACCTGCAGACCGTCAGACCGCCAGACCATCAGACCGCCAGACCTGCAGGCCGCCAGACGTCAGACCTGCAGACCATCAGACTGCCAGACCATCAGACCGCCAGACCTGCAGGCCGCCAGACCATCAGACCGCCAGATGTCAGACCTCCAGATGTCAGACCTGCAGACCGTCAGACCGCCAGACCGCCCAAATGTCCCATCCCAAATGTCAAGGTCCGGAGCAGTCCATGGTATTGAATGCAGTTTGTTGCCCTGCATGTGTAATTCTGTCAGGTTGTGCAGTCCGTCCAGGCTTCATCATTCATCAGCCACAAGAAGGCTAAGGCACTGACCGTAGCGAACGCCACTCAAGGGATTTCATGTGAATTTTGATGGAATTCTCAGGAATGTTTTGCGGGATCCTTCCTGAGGGAAGATCTGTACATAGCAAAGACCTGTACATTAGCAGAAAAAAATAGACATTTTGGTCTGTCACATAAAATCACATGATCAATACACATAAAAGACGTTTTAAAGTTCTACCCTAGATAAGATGACTACACATAGAGTTATGGTGATTTATAGTGTTTCTACCAGCCTAAAGCAACGGCAGTCACACATCTGATCTAAATGCCTGACTCACCATCCAAAGGGCTCGTCCGTGCAGGAGCATCCGGTCAGACACACGGATCCGGCGGCCCCGAGCCACTGGCGGAGGAAGAGCCTTTATCTGTGGTCCTGCTCCACGTAAGCTCATTACACTCTATCTATCCCTAAGCAGTTGATCAAGAGTAAATGATGCTTACACACAATACTAGATTTTTTTACAGGAGCTAATCAGCAGTAAATAATAAACTTATTTGCTTTTATTAATTCTCGAAATCCCTCTCTCGATCATGTAAATAGCTTTAATATAGAATTACATTTGGGATCTCAGACATTAAACGCCCGGCAGCTCCGCATCACTGGTTCCGTCAATCCTAATATCCTTAAAGATCAAACTAAAGTCTATAAATATTACTTTGAGCATTCAGACAAACTAGGAATAGAAGAGCTAATGTGATTGTACATTTTCAGGTGCATCACTTAGCACTCAGAAATCAACAAATATATATAAAAAAAGGTTTTATTCAGTCATTTTCTTAAACACAAATATTATAGTATATACAGACATCAACATATTCTGATGTGACAGATTATAAGTACAGTTTTAGAGATTTTTAGGAAAAAACCCAAGATAACAGTATAAAGAAAAACAAGTAATAAAAAAAAAAAAAAATTAAGAATGTACGTCACTAACCGTCTCTTTCTGCAATATCCCTGGCACTCCAAACAGAAAGTCTTACGCTCGCCCTTTCTCTATTAGACAGATGGGTATTACGCGTTGCATAAAGATATTCATTGTGTTCAATATGCATGATAAATGCATCAATAATAAACATTTCATTGGAAAAGTGCATGACAAAAATAAAAAATAAAGACATTATTTCATTCTTGTGTGATGATTTTCCCTTTTTGAACACTGAGCTTTCTCTAAGGTGGTTTGTTCCCTTTCAGGGCTGAGAGCGGTCGATATGCTCTCCAGCACATTAAGCCGTGAGTGCTGGTCAGGCGATGGCGGACCGCCGTTGGTCTGTCAGCAGAAGTACTCGTTAGGCTGTCCCTCGGTCCGGGCCGTGGCCTCCGAGTCCACGCTAGAGCGGGCTGACAGCAGACGGTTGGACTCGTCTGGGTTGAGTCTGCTGAGGTATTCCCCCTCCAAGCCTTTAGCTTTGGTGCCTGGAGACAGAGTCTCAAACGTCACATACGAGTCTTGAATGTCTTTGGACTTGCGGCCCAGCAGTTTCTGCAGCCTCCTCTTCAGCGCCCCACAGCAGACGATGAGGGTCAGAGGAACCGCGATAACACAGGCGACCGTGATCACAACCACGTTAATGAGCTTTTGCGTGCCGCTGGCGCTGGCCGCCTCGTCCGTAGAGAAAATCACACACTGCTCTTTCTTAGGGATGAGGCCTTTCACGCACACACATGCTATGTATTTGGTTTTGGGCACGAGGCCTTCGATCGTGACACGGTTCTTGCCCGGCCCAACATTAATGCGACGCATATCTCGCTCACCGAAGACCGCGTACAGAACGCTGAAGGACGTGGTGTTGGTGGCAGTGGGCGTTCGCCAGTTCAGGGATACGGTGTGGTCGGTGTCACCAATGACTTTGACCGATCGGACGACTCTGCGCTCTGGGCCCTGCTGTAGAGAAGAAGCGTTCGCCTCAAGGTTACTTAACACGTCTTTCTGAAGCTCGCCCGTGTCACTGTCTGTTTCTGCGCTGGATGCAGGAGCCGCCGTGGCCTTCGCTTTGGAAGCATCATCAGAAACGCTGTAGCTTTCAATCTGGATGGACGACGTGTCTTTCGGTCCATTTAGGGGCTCAATGATGGGCACCGCGGCTGAAGTGGCAGGCGGCACATATCTGGCAATGAGTTTCTCTTGATATGCCGCACGACCAAATCCAGCATTCTTCTTTCCGTGGCTTCTTTTGACGACCGTTTCATCGATTTGCCATGTATCAGAAATGACAAGTGAGATGATGGCATCAGCACTCCCGACAAAGTTAGTGGCTCTGCAAACATATTTTCCTGAATCTCGGTACGAAACAGCAGGAACACTGAGAATGGACCAGATGATGCCCTCTTTAGAGACTTCCTGTTGAACTATAAGATAAAAGAAAAAAACATTGACTTTAGTATGAGTTCTGACGTTGCATTTTGCATCTAGCTGTGCAATTACACATAACCGTGATTTATATGTATAGTTGTATATTACATAACAAATTTTAACTTGCATGCTTGCATATTTGCATCTCTCTTACGCTTTAGTAGAAGCAATAAACCAGGGCAGAGATGAGAATGTCTTTCCAAGCTTACCAGTGCCGTTCATGGGTTTGCTGTCAGCCCGGGACCAGGTCAGCTCCGGGACGGGCACTCCGATGGTCCCGCAGCGCAGCAGGACATTGTTCCCGATGGAGCTACGGACCCTCGCGACGGCTGTGTGCACACGGGGAATCTGACACTTGCGGAGTTCAGTATCGGAAAAGAGGACTCCCGACAGGCTTTCCGGCTCTGCACAGCGCAGACGCGTATCGATGAATGCCACCGAGGAAGAAGGAGACTTCTGGAACTGCACCAGATCAAACAGACGACAGTCACACTGCCAGGGGTTGTCATGAAGACCTGCACAAAGAATAGACACTTCCGTCAGTGTTTTTCTAATGGTTAATGACTAAGACTCTACAGCAGATTCAAATGGTTTAAGTGCAGAAACTTAAGAAAAAAACTCACCCAGGATCATTTTGGAGTTCTCTGTATCCTGAGGAGGTTTCAGAGAGAACCATGAAGTCAGAACCTCTGCCGGAACAGTAGCCAGACTGTTGCTGGACAGATCCAGATAAGTCAAATTTTTGATGTAAATGGTTGCTTCGGCTGGGATGCTGCTGATTTTATTGTTGTGCAAATCCAGAAGCCGAAGGCTGGGCATGTCCGTCAAGCATTCCCATGGAAAGGAAGTAAGAACATTCCCATCCATCCGTAATTCATCCAAAGCATAAAGTCCACGGAAACTGTCCCCACTGAGGGAGGAAAGCGAGTTGAATGATATCCAGAGGTACTCCAAGCTATTGAGGTAAAGGAAGGTTTCGCTGGCGACGCGTCTGATGCCCGTTTTCTCAATGCGGAGTTTGGAGGTGTCCGAAGGAAAGTTGTCTGGGATGACAGTGAGATCGGGGCCATTACACAGGACGCTCCTATAAAAACACAGCACAGAGATATGTTTATGACAGTCACATCATTATGATCAAACACAAATAAGAATCTCCAGTAGTCAACATTAATATAGTATTGCTGTGCACTATTCTGGGTTTACTTTTATTGTGTATTATCATCACACTGTGTGCGATGAGAGCCAGAGTCCTGAAACACAGCAACTAACATGCAGAGAAGATTAAAAAGCACATGAGTGCTAATCCAATGACTAAATAAAGAGCGGGTCAATCTGGCGTGTCAATATTCTGCAGACATGAACCCTTTCTACAGTAAGATCAGTTGAGTAAATGACAGATCAGAGTCCGTGTGAAATAGTACCTGGACTTGGAGCCGTCGCTCAGTTTGTGGTAGAAGCAGCTGCATTGAGCCGGACAGGAGCTGCAGAGCGAGGGAAGGAAACCCAGCGCCAGTGCCAAACCCCAAAACATCTTCTGTGCCTCCTGTTCTCGTGCAGTGATTCTGAGGCTCTCACTCCTGCAGCATCTCTGTGTCTCTCCAGCGCTTTCTGCTCGCTCTGTTCCGAATCCCCAGATAAAAGGGATAGAGCAGATTAGAGGAAGGACTTGGGTATTTTCATTTACACGATTATTCCTTCCTGGAAGCCCATAGGCTGTGAGCTTGCCTTTTGTATATATACAGAACAGACACTTCTTCTTTTGATTGGAGGGTTAATTTTAGACCTGGGATTGGACAGAAGTTTGTGAATTCACAGCATTGTATTGGTGAACAGCTTTCTTTACTTTTCTTTTCACCACACATGCTGAGAAAACCATACAGTGGGGATAAAATGTTGTATTTTTTATGATGTTGCTTTTTTTAGAGTGAAAATATTTTGTAATAGATATATTAAATGGAAAACCATGATACATGCAAAGATCAATGTTGTTAGTTTGACCTTTGACTTTACATCAACACATCAAAACTGCAGTAAAATTCAATGATGCGCATAGGCAGGACTTTTCAGTTCAGTAAAAGTTTTTGTGGCGCGTTAACTATGATAACGTGAAGACATGAAAGATGCATTTTTCTGATTTTCGAATACATCTATTTTTACTCACAGGACTTGTTATAATGGGTTAGCTGTTTGGCCTATAATGCTTACATGATTAAAACAAAAATGCAGATGGTGATACTTTAAAATGTTAAAAGCTTAGTGTAGATGTCATGTGGAACAGCTAGTGGCGGTAAAGAAACTTCTTACGTCTCACACTGAAATACAGACATTCGTGTGCACATTTCTTCAGAATACATTATATTTTGTACTGTCTACAAAAATATTTGTACAATATGATAAATATATAGTGGCCTATATTTGTTCCGCATTCTGTCCTGTAAAGACAAAGAAATTAGGAACTTTTTTTGCTGTAGAATAATAAAGGAAATTCACACCATTCATCATATTTAATCTATGAATAAACTGCCTTTATTAAACAGATCTGAGTGTAGAGAGTTAGTTTCTGATTTCTCAGGTTCACTCAAAATTGTACATTTTAATTCATTAATTTAGAAGAAACTCTTCCAAAGCAACAGAGGAAAACAACAGGGGAAAGTACAAATGCTGCACTGAAATGTGCTTGTTCTCTGAAGTGTCTGTCAGCTAAAAGACTTTAGAGAGATTACAGTGAACCCATTTCATTCAAGTTTTGTACAATGTACGTACATTATTTCCCAATGGCATTAACATCTGAAATCTGAGAACAAAGAATTAGTTTCCTAATTGCAACATTTTAATTTCAATTCAGCAGCAAAGTGTTCAACAGTCTCGTTTCAAAGTGTGTCTTCACAGAAAAATACAAACAGATGAAGATTCTCAAAGTTTTGTTCACGCCCTCCTTTAAACCTTTTAATATACACACTATATTGTCAAAAGTATTGGGACACCCCTCTAAATCACTGAGAGGTTGCCACCTGTGCAATAAGTCCATTCCTGAAATTTCCTCACTACTAAATATTCCACGCCCAACTGTTAGTGGGATTATAACAAAGTGGAAGCGATCGGGAACAACAGCAACTCAGCCATGAAGGGGTAAAATCACAGAGCGGGGTCAGCGCATGCTGAGGGTCACAGTGCGCAGAAGTCCCCAACTTTCTGCAGAGTCAATAGCTCCAGACCTCCAAACTTCTGTGGCCTTCAGATGAGCTCAAGAACAGTGCGTAGAGAGCTTCATGGAATGGGTTTCCATGGCCGAGCAGCTCATCCAAGCCTTACATCACCAAGTGCAATGCAAAGTGTGGAATGCAGTGGAGTAAAGCACGCCGCCACTGGACTCTAGAGCAGTGGAGACGTGTTCTCTGAGTGACCAATCACGCTTCTCTGTCTGACAATCCCATGGACGAGTCTGGGTTTGGCGGTTGCCAGGAGAACGGGACTTGCCTGACTGCACCTAAAGGATTATTAGGAACACCTGTTCAATTTCTCATTAATGCAACTATCTAATCAACCAATCACATGGCAGTTGCTTTAATGCATTTAGGGGTGTGGTCCTGGTCAAGACAATCTCCTGAACTCCAAACTGAATGTCAGAATGGGAAAGAAAAGTGATTTAAGCAATTTTGAGCGTGGCATGGTTGTTGGTGCCAGACGGGCCGGTCTGAGTATTTCACAATCTGCTCAGTTACTGGGATTTTCACGCACAACCATTTCTAGGGTTTACAAAGAATGGTGTGAAAAGGGAAAAACATCCAGTATGCGGCAGTCCTGTGGGAGAAAATGCCTTGTTGATGCTAGAGGTCAGAGGAGAATGGGCCGACTGATTCAAGCTGATAGAAGAGCAACTTTGACTGAAATAACCACTTGTTACAACCGAGGTATGCAGCAAAGCATTTGTGAAGCCACAACACGCACAACCTTGAGGTGGATGGGCTACAACAGCAGAAGACCCCACCGGGTACCACTCATCTCCACTACAAATAGGAAAAAGAGGCTACAATTTGCACGAGCTCACCAAAATTGGACAGTTGAAGACTGGAAAAATATTGCCTGGTCTGATGAGTCTCGATTTCTGTTGAGACATTCAGATGGTAGAGTCAGAATTTGGCGTAAACAGTATGAGAACATGGATCCATCATGCCTTGTTACCACTGTGCAGGCTGGTGGTGGTGGTGTAATGGTGTGGGGGATGTTTTCTTGGCACACTTTAAGCCCCTTAGTGCCAATTGGGCATTGTTTAAATGCCACGGCCTACCTGAGCATTGTTTCTGACCATGTCCATCCCTTTATGACCACTATGTACCCATTCTCTGATGGCTACTTCCAGCAGGATAATGCACCATGTCACAAAGCTTGAATCATTTCAAATTGGTTTCTTGAACATGACAATGAGTTCACTGTACTAAAATGGCACCCACAGTCACTAGATCTCAAACCAATAGAGCATCTTTGGGATGTGGTGGAACGGGAGCTTCGTGCCCTGGATGTGCATCCCACAAATCTCCATCAACTGCAAGATGCTATCCTATCAATATGGGCCAACATTTCTAAAGAATGCTTTCAGCACCTTGTTGAATCAATGAATCACAGAGAGAGAGAGAGAGAGAGAGAGAGAGAGAGAGAGCAATCACACAGACCTGTACTGTACCGCTGGAGAAGTGGAGTGGATTGAATCTTACTAGCAGCAAAATACATTGATGCCTGTCACAAAAAGAGGAAGGAGTCGACTAATCAGTGATGCGCTCGCTCTCTCTCACACACACACACACACACACACTCACAGTCACTCACTCACACACACACACACACACACACACACACACACACACACACACACACACACACACACTCACTCTCACTCTCTCACTCACACGCTCACTCACACACACACACTCACTCACTCACACACACACTCTCTCTTACACTCCCACTCTCTCACACATACACTCTCTCACACACACACACACACACACACGCTCACACTCACTCTCACTCTCTCACTCACACGCTCACTCACACACACACTCACTCACACACACTCTCTCTTACACTCACACTCACTCACACTCCCACTCTCTCACACATACACTCTCTCACTCACACATACACACTCTCTCTCTCTTACACTCCCACTCACTCACACTCCCACTCTCTCACACATACACTCTCTCACACACATACACACACACACACACACACTCAATCACACTCACTCACTCACTCACTCACACTCACACACACACTCTCTCTCTCTCACACACACACACTCTCTCTCTCTCACACACACATTCACTCACTCACTCACACTCACACTCACACACACTCACTCACACACACACACTCACTCACACTCTCTCTCTCACTCACACACACTCATACACACACACACACACACACTCTCTCTCTCACACACACACACACACACTCACACACACACACTCACTCTCACACACACACACACACACACACACTCACTCTCACACACACATTCACTCACTCACACACACACACACACACACACACTCACACACACTCTGTTGTGCTGTTGTGTGTTAGATGGTTAAGTGTGTGCTGTTGTGTATCTGATGGTTAAGTGTGTGCTGTTATGTGTTTGATGGTTAAGTGTGTGCTGTTGTGTGTTTGATGGTTGTTTAAGCGTGTGCTGTTGTGTGTTTGATGGTTGTTTAAGCGTGTGCTGTTGTGTGTTAGATGGTTAAGCGTGTGCTGTTGTGTGTTAGATGGTTAAGCGTGTGCTGTTGTGTGTTTGATGGTTAAGCGTGTGCTGTCGTGTGTTTGATGGTTGTTTAAGCGTGTGCTGTTGTGTGTTAGATGGTTGTTTAAGTGTGTGCTGTTGTATGTTTGATGGTTAAGCGTGTGCTGTTGTGTGTTTGATGGTTAAGCATGTGCTGTTGTGTGTTTGATGGTTAAGCCTGTGCTGTTGTCTGTTTGATGGTTAAATGTGTGCTGTTGTGTGTTTGATGGTTGTTTAAGCGTGTGCTGTTGTGTGTTAGATGGTTAAGTGTGTGCTGTTGTGTGTTTGATGGTTAAGCGTGTGCTGTTGTGTGTTTGATGGTTGTTTAAGCGTGTGCTGTTGTGTGTTATACAAGTTATACAAGTTATACAAGTTATTTATTTGTCATTACACATGTACAAGTACAGTATAACGAAATGAAGTTTGGAGCAAGCCTCCGGGCCGCAGCCGATTAGTCAGGCGCCGCCACACGCTCTCCAGAAATACAAGAATGCAGTTTAGCAAGCATTACATAGCAAAACACAACAAAACATCAACAAAACATAAACATAAACATAAACATGACACAGTACACGTGGTCACGTGATGGGATTTTTTGTATGGACTGGGAGAGGAGATAGATAAAGACAGGCAGACGGGTTGTAGTGGGGGCCGGGGTAGGTTTGTGTATGGTGCGAGTGAGTCTGAGATTGTGTTAGCCATAACTTCAGATGTTTTCGAGTTCAGTTCTATGGTTTGTCCTTGAAGGGAGATAAGGCAGTGCACAGGGGAAGATAGCAGACCAGCTGCCCGGCTGACCTCCCAACCGAGAGATAGGGACAAGTGAGGTTCGTTGGGCTAGTTGATTAGGTCAGGCAAATACAATTTATTATTTTTTAATCCATTTGATGATCTTCGGTAATTTGTCCGGATCATAATCAATCAATCAGATCTGGTCCTCAGCGTTTCGCGTCCGGTCTGTGCAGTTTCCCTAGACATTACGTCCAGCCTCATGGCCAGACCGGTTACAGTCCGTAAAAGTTCACAGATCTGACTCCCGATGGAGCCCATTCTTCCCTGCGTATCCGCAGTCCGGACTGCGTTGTTACGGTTCAGTTCCTCAATTCCTATCACTTTCTGATCTAATTCCTTCAAACGGTCACACACACCCCCGAAGCATTCCTTAATTTCCACAGACAGCGGCTGGGTGAATTTGCTTGCAGCTGTCTTACCAATCTTCCGATAGGTCAGGGCACTCCCAAAGCCAAAGAATAGGAACCCCGCCATCAATAATCCAATCATGTATAAATCTTCCGCATCCTCCACGGACAGAGCCTCCAGGCACAGGACTTGCCAGTTGTTCCATGCGTCCCTCACGTACCCTGCAAAGGTCCCGTCCGGGCAGGTGGGTTCTCCCGGGGCACCCTTCCTTTGTGAGAAAATCTTGTCGATCGCGCTGATTGACCAGTTAATCAATTCCATTTCAGTATTTTCAGGAGTCCAGCAAAGCAGCGGGTCAGAGAGAAAGAGAACAGACGAAACACTAGACAAAACAAAACAGCGCAAGAGCACAGCGGGAGCAGAGTGAAAACACGTCTGCACGGATTGAAGGACAGAACAGGAAGATGATTTGATGTTTGATGGTTGTTTAAGCGTGTGCTGTTGTGTGTTTGATGGTTAAGCGTGTGCTGTTGTGTGTTTGGTGGTTGTTTAAGCGTGTGCTATTGTGTGTTTGATGGTTAAGCGTGTGCTGTTGTGTGTTTGATGGTGGTTTAAGCATGTGCTGTTGTGTGTTTGATGGTTTTTTAAGCGTGTGCTGTTGTGTGTTTGATGGTTAAGCGTGTGCTGTTGTGTGTTAGATGGTGAAGTGTGTGCTGTTGTGTGTTAGATGGTTAAGTGTGTGCTGTTGTGTATTTGATGGTTAAGTGTGTGCTGTTATGTGTTTGATGGTTAAGTGTGTGCTGTTGTGTGTGCTGTTGTGTGTTTGATGGTTGTTTAAGCGTGTGCTGTTGTGTGTTTGATGGTTAAGCATGTGCTGTTGTGTGTTAGATGGTTAAGTGTGTGCTGTTGTGTGTTAGATGGTTGTTTAAGTGTGTGCTGTTGTGTGTTTGATGGTTGTTTAAGCGTGTGCTGTTGTGTGTTTGATGGTTGTTTAAGCGTGTGCTGTTGTGTGTTTGATGGTTGTTTAAGTGTGTGCTGTTGTGTGTTAGATGGTTAAGTGTGTGCTGTTGTGTGTTTGATGGTTGTTTAAGCGTGTGCTGTTGTGTGTTTGATGGTTGTTTAAGCGTGTGCTGTTGTGTGTTTGATGGCTGTTTAAGCGTGTGCTGTTGTGTGTTAGATGTTAAGCGTGTGTTGTTGTTGTTTGTTTGATGGTTAAGCGTGTGCTGTTGTGTGTTTAATGGTTGTTTAAGCGTGTGCTGTTGTGTGTTAGATGGATGTTTAAGCGTGTACTGTTGTGTGTTTGATGGTTGTTTAAGCATGTGCTGTTGTATGTTTGATGGTTAAACGTGTGCTGTTGTGTGTTTGATGGTTAAGCGTGTGCTGTTGTGTGTTTGATGGTTAAGCGTGTGCTGTTGTGTGTTTGATGGTTAAGCCTGTGCTGTTGTGTGTTTGATGGTTGTTTAAGCGTGTGTTGTTGTGTGTTAGATGGTTGTTTAAGCGTGTGCTGTTGTGTGTTTGATGGTTGTTTAAGTGTGTGCTGTTGTGTGTTTGATGGTTAAGCGTGTGCTGTTGTGTGTTTGATGGTTAAGCGTGTGCTGTTGTGTGTTTAATGGTTAAGCGTGTGCTGTTGTGTGTTTGATGGTTGTTTAAGCATGTGCTGTTGTGTGTTTGATGGTTTTTTAAGCGTGTGCTGTTGTGTGTTTGATGGTTAAGCGTGTGCTGTTGTGTGTTAGATGGTTAAGTGTGTGCTGTTGTGTGTTAGATGGTTAAGTGTGTGCTGTTGTGTATTTGATGGTTAAGTGTGTGCTGTTGTGTGTTTGATGGTTAAGTGTGTGCTGTTGTGTGTGCTGTTGTGTGTTTGATGGTTGTTTAAGCGTGTGCTGTTGTGTGTTTGATGGTTAAGCATGTGCTGTTGTGTGTTAGATGGTTAAGTGTGTGCTGTTGTGTGTTAGATGGTTGTTTAAGTGTGTGCTGTTGTGTGTTTGATGGTTGTTTAAGCGTGTGCTGTTGTGAGTTTGATGGTTGTTTAAGTGTGTGCTGTTGTGTGTTAGATGGTTAAGTGTGTGCTGTTATGTGTTTGATGGTTGTGTTGTGTGTTTGCTGGTTGTGTGTGCTGTTGTGTGTTTGATGGTTGTTTAAGCGTGTGCTGTTGTGTGTTTGATGGTTAAGTGTGTGCTGTTGTGTGTTAGATGGTTGTTTAAGTGTGTGCTGTTGTGTGTTTGATGGTTGATGGTTGTTAAGCGTGTGCTGTTGTGTGTTTGATGGTTGTTTAAGCGTGTGCTGTTGTGTGTTTCATGGTTGTTTAAGCGTGTGCTGTTGTGTGTTTGATGGTTAAGTGTGTGCTGTTGTGTGTTAGATGGTTAAGTGTGTGCTGTTGTGTATTTGATGGTTAAGTGTGTGCTGTTGTGTGTGCTGTTGTGTGTTTGATGGTTGTTTAAGCGTGTGCTGTTGTGTGTTAGATGGTTAAGTGTGTGCTGTTGTGTGTTAGATGGTTGTTTAAGTGTGTGCTGTTGTGTGTTTGATGGTTCTTTAAGCGTGTGCTGTTGTGTGTTTGATGGTTGTTTAAGCATGTGCTGTTGTGTGTTTGATGGTTGTTTAAGCGTGTGCTGTTGTGTGTTTGATGGCTGTTTAAGCGTGTGCTGTTGTGTGTTAGATGTTAAGCGTGTGTTGTTGTTTGTTTGATGGTTAAGCGTGTGCTGTTGTGTGTTTAATGGTTGTTTAAGCGTGTGCTGTTGTGTGTTTAATGGTTGTTTAAGCGTGTGCTGTTGTGTGTTAGATGGATGTTTAAGCGTGTACTGTTGTGTGTTTGATGGTTGTTTAAGCATGTGCTGTTGTGTGTTTGATGGTTAAACGTGTGCTGTTGTGTGTTTGATGGTTAAGCGTGTGCTGTTGTGTGTTTGATGGTTAAGCCTGTGCTGTTGTCTGTTTGATGGTTAAGTGTGTGCTGTTGTGTGTTTGATGGTTGTTTAAGCGTGTGCTGTTGTGTGTTTGATGGTTAAGCGTGTGCTGTTGTGTGTTTGATGGTTAAGTGGGTGCTGTAGTGTGTTTGATGGCTGTTTGCCGCGTGTGCTGTTGTGTGTTTGATGGTTAAACGTGTGCTGTTGTGTGTTTGGTGGTTGTTTAAGCGTGTGCTATTGTGTGTTTGATGGTTGTTTAAGCGTGTGCTGTTGTGTGTTTGATGGTTGTTTAAGCATGTGCTGTTGTGTGTTTGATGGCTGTTTAAGCGTGTGCTGTTGTGTGTTAGATGTTGTTTAAGCGTGTGCTGTTGTGTGTTTGATGGTTAAGCGTGTGCTGTTGTGTGTTTGATGGTTAAGCCTGTGCTGTTTGATGGTTAAGTGTGTGCTGTTGTGTGTTTAATGGTTGTTTAAGCGTGTGCTGTTGTGTGTTAGATGGATGTTTAAGCATGTGCTGTTGTGTGTTTGATGGTTGTTTAAGCGTGTGCTGTTGTGTGTTTGATGGTTAAGTGTGTGCTTTTGTGTGTTAGATGGTTAAGTGTGTGCTGTTGTGTATTTGATGGTTAAGTGTGTGCTGTTGTGTGTTAGATGGTTAAGTGTGTGCTGTTGTGTATTTGATGGTTAAGTGTGTGCTGTTATGTGTTTGATGGTTAAGTGTGTGCTGTTGTGTGTTAGAGGGTTAAGCGTGTGCTGTTGTGTGTTAGATGGTTAAGCGTGTGCTGTTGTGTGTTTGATGGTTAAACGTGTGCTGTTGTGTGTTTGGTGGTTGTTTAAGCGTGTGCTATTGTGTGTTTGATGGTTGTTTAAGCGTGTGCTGTTGTGTGTTTGATGGTTGTTTAAGCATGTGCTGTTGTGTGTTTGATGGCTGTTTAAGCGTGTGCTGTTGTGTGTTAGATGTTGTTTAAGCGTGTGCTTTTGTGTGTTTGATGGTTACGCGTGTGCTGTTGTGTGTTTAATGGTTGTTTAAGCGTGTGCTGTTGTGTGTTAGATGGATGTTTAAGCGTGTGCTGTTGTGTGTTTGATGGTTGTTTAAGCATGTGCTGTTGTGTGTTTGATGGTTAAACGTGTGCTGTTGTGTGTTTGATGGTTAAGCCTGTGCTGTTGTGTGTTTGATGTTTAAGCATGTGCTGTTGTGTTTTTGATGGTTAAGCGTATGCTGTTGTGTGTTTGATGGTTAAGTGTGTGCTGTTGTGTGTTTGATGGTTAAGCGTGTGCTGTTGTGTGTTTGATGGTTGTTTAAGCGTGTGGTGCTGTGTGTTTGATGGTTGTTTAAGCGTGTGCTGTTGTGTGTTTGATGGTTGTTTAAGCGCGTGCTGTTGTGTGTTTAATGGTTGTTTAAGCGTGTGCTGTTGTGTGTTTAATGGTTGTTTAAGCGTGTGCTGTTGTGTGTTAGATGGATGTTTAAGCGTGTACTGTTGTGTGTTTGATGGTTAAACGTGTGCTGTTGTGTGTTTGATGGTTAAGCGTGTGCTGTTGTGTGTTTGATGGTTAAGCCTGTGCTGTTGTGTGTTTGATGGTTGTTTAAGCGTGTGTTGTTGTGTGTTAGATGGTTGTTTAAGCGTGTGCTGTTGTGTGTTTGATGGTTGCTTAAGTGTGTGCTGTTGTGTGTTTGATGGTTAAGCGTGTGCTGTTGTGTGTTTGATGGTTAAGCATGTGCTGTTGTGTGTTTGATGGTTAAGCCTGTGCTGTTGTCTGTTTGATGGTTAAGTGTGTGCTGTTGTGTGTTTGATGGTTGTTTAAGCGTGTGCTGTTGTGTGTTTGATGGTTAAGCGTGTGCTGTTGTGTGTTTGATGGTTAAGTGGGTGCTGTAGTGTGTTTGATGGCTGTTTAAGCGTGTGCTGTTGTGTGTTTGATGGTTAAACGTGTGCTGTTGTGTGTTTGGTGGTTAAACGTGTGCTGTTGTGTGTTTGGTGGTTGTTTAAGCGTGTGCTATTGTGTGTTTGATGGTTGTTTAAGCGTGTGCTGTTGTGTGGGGCCGGATGGTATTTCAGGTCGTGTTCTGCGGTCCTGTGCTGATCAGCTCACCGGGTTGTTTACATCTATCTTTAATGAGTCCCTCGCTACATCTGTGGTCCCCACCTCCTTCAAAAAATCCACCATCATCCCTGTCCCTAAGAACAGTAAACCCTCTTGCCTAAATGACTATCGTCCAGTGGCTCTCACGTCTATAGTCATGAAGGTCTTTGAGAGACTCATTAAAAACACCATTTGCGCCTTCATTCCTGACACTTTGGACCCTCTTCAGTTTGCCTATCGTCCCAATAGATCGACTGAAGATGCCATCTCTCATGTCCTCCACTCCTCCCTCACTCACATCGACAGCAAAAGTGGGAACTACGTAAGACTGCTATTTATTGACTATAGCTCAGCCTTTAACACCATAGTTCCCACCAAGCTAACCTCCAAACTCCTGGATCTCGGCCTGAATCCTTCTCTGCCACTGGATTGAGGACTTCCTCACTGGCAGGCCTCAGGTGGTGAGAATAGGCCAGTCCACCTCCACCTCCATCACCCTGAGTGTGGGAGCTCCACAGGGCTGTGTCCTGAGCCCCTGCTCTACTCTCTCTACACGCATGACTGTTTGTCCACACACAGCTCCACCTCTATCATCAAATTTGCTGATGATACTGTTGTCCTGGGCCTCATTTCCAACAACAATGAGACGGCATACTTGGACGAGGTGGAGCATCTAACATCATGGTGCCAGGACAACTGTCTCTCTCTGAATGTTGGCAAGACCAAAGAAATGATTGTGGACTTCAGGAAGAGACAGCAACGGACATACTCCCCTCATGATCAGCGGGTCACCAGTAGAGAGAGTGAGCAGCTTCAAGTACCTGGGAGTAAACATCTCCGAGGACCTGACCTGGACTGCTCACATTCAGACACAGGTGAAAAAGCCAGGCAAAGACTGTACCACCTGCGCCAGCTGAGGAAATTCAGGGTTTCACCAGCTATCCTGAAAACTTTCTATTTAGGGGCGATAGAAAGTGTTTTAACTCAGTGCATCACAGCGTGGTATGGGAACAGCACCAGTCATGACCGCAAAGCCCTGCAAAGAGTCGTGCGCTTATCCGAGCGTATCTCAGGGTCAGCTCTCCGCCTCTGCAGGACGTCTACACCAAACGCTGCAAAGGTAGAGCTACCAAGATCATCAAGGACTCGAATCACCCTGCAAACCCTCATTTCACGCTGCTGCCATCTGGTAAGCGCTTGAAGCCTGATGGCCAAAACTGAGAGACTCAGGAAGAGCTTCTTCCCCAGGCCATCAGACTCCTGAACTCAGTCACTTAACATCACGTGACTTCACGCCAGGATAAACATCGATACACTGACATTGCACTGCACTTTCTGTTTCTCGTTGTTACTGTGTAACAACCTGTCATAAACCTGTTTGCACATTATACTCTTTATACATTTGTTAACCACATATTTATAAGTCTACAGTTTACTCACTGCAAAGTCTACTTCAATTATTTTATTCCACTTTATCCTTATTTGTTACCTTTTTTTTCTCTTGACTTTATTTATAATTCTACAGATATAGACATATATATATATATAGAGAGTACTTTTTTTATATCCTATTTCTATTATAATTTCTTCCTTGTGTTTTTAACTGTGAATTTGCACTGTCCATGGAGCGGACCTGTTTACATTTCACTGCCGGTTGTATATTCTGTATATAACTGTGTATGTGACAAATAAAACTCTTGAATCTTGAATCTTGTGTTTGATGGTTGTTTAAGCATGTGCTGTTGTGTGTTTGATGGCTGTTTAAGCGTGTGCTGTTGTGTGTTAGATGTTGTTTAAGCGTGTGCTGTTGTGTGTTTGATGGTTGTTTAAGCGTGTGCTGTTGTGTGTTAGATGGTTAAGCGTGTGCTGTTGTGTGTTAGATGGTTAAGCGTGTGCTGTTGTGTGTTAGATGGTTAAGCGTGTGCTGTTGTGTGTTAGATGTTGTTTAAGCGTGTGCTATTGTGTGTTTGATGGTTGTTTGCCGTGCTGTTGTGTGTTTGATGGTTGTTTAAGCGTGTGCTGTTGTGTGTTTGATGGTTGTTTAAGCGTGTGCTGTTGTGTGTTAGATGGATGTTTAAGCGTGTGCTGTTGTGTGTTTGATGGTTGTTTAAGCGTGTGCTGTTGTGTGTTTGATGGTTAAGCGTGTGCTTTTGTGTGTTAGATGGTTAAGTGTGTGCTGTTGTGTATTTGATGGTTAAGTGTGTGCTGTTGTGTGTTAGATGGTTAAGTGTGTGCTGTTGTGTATTTGATGGTTAAGTGTGTGCTGTTGTGTGTTAGATGGTTAAGTGTGTGCTGTTGTGTATTTGATGGTTAAGTGTGTGCTGTTATGTGTTTGATGGTTAAGTGTGTGCTGTTGTGTGTGCTGTTGTGTGTTTGATGGTTGTTTAAGCGTGTGCTGTTGTGTGTTAGATGGTTAAGCGTGTGCTGTTGTGTGTTAGATGGTTAAGCCGTGCTGTTGTGTGTTAGATGGTTAGCGTGTGCTGTTGTGTGTTAGATGTTGTTTATGCGTGTGCTATTGTGTGTTTGATGGTTGTTTAAGCGTGTGCTGTTGTGTGTTTGATGGTTGTTTAAGCGTGTGCTGTTGTGTGTTTGATGGTTGTTTAAGCATGTGCTGTTGTGTGTTAGATGGTTAAGCGTGTGCTGTTGTGTGTTAGATGGATGTTTAAGCATGTGCTGTTGTGTGTTTGATGGTTGTTTAAGCGTGTGCTGTTGTGTGTTAGATGGTTAAGCGTGTGCTGTTGTGTATTTGATGGTTAAGCGTGTGCTGTTGTGTGTTAGATGGTTAAGCGTGTGCTGTTGTGTGTTAGATGGTTAAGCGTGTGCTGTTGTGTGTTAGATGGTTAAGCGTGTGCTGTTGTGTGTTAGATGGTTAAGCGTGTGCTGTTGTGTGTTAGATGTTGTTTAAGCGTGTGCTATTGTGTGTTTGATGGTTGTTTAAGCGTGTGCTGTTGTGTGTTTGATGGTTGTTTAAGCGTGTGCTGTTGTGTGTTTAATGGTTGTTTAAGCGTGTGCTGTTGTGTGTTAGATGGATGTTTAAGCATGTGCTGTTGTGTGTTTGATGGTTGTTTAAGCGTGTGCTGTTGTGCGTTTGATGGTTAAGTGTGTGCTTTTGTGTGTTAGATGGTTAAGTGTGTGCTGTTGTGTATTTGATGGTTAAGTGTGTGCTGTTGTGTGTTAGATGGTTAAGTGTGTGCTGTTGTGTGTTAGATGGTTAAGTGTGTGCTGTTGTGTGTTAGATGGTTAAGTGTGTGCTGTTGTGTATTTGATGGTTAAGTGTGTGCTGTTATGTGTTTGATGGTTAAGTGTGTGCTGTTGTGTGTGCTGTTGTGTGTTTGATGGTTGTTTAAGCGTGTGCTGTTGTGTGTTAGATGGTTAAGCGTGTGCTGTTGTGTGTTAGATGGTTAAGCGTGTGCTGTTGTGTGTTAGATGTTGTTTAAGCGTGTGCTATTGTGTGTTTGATGGTTGTTTAAGCGTGTGCTGTTGTGTGTTTGATGGTTGTTTAAGCGTGTGCTGTTGTGTGTTTAATGGTTGTTTAAGCGTGTGCTGTTGTGTGTTAGATGGATGTTTAAGCGTGTGCTGTTGTGTGTTTGATGGTTGTTTAAGCGTGTGCTGTTGTGTGTTTGATGGTTAAGTGTGTGCTTTTGTGTGTTAGATGGTTAAGTGTGTGCTGTTGTGTATTTGATGGTTAAGTGTGTGCTGTTGTGTGTTAGATGGTTAAGTGTGTGCTGTTGTGTGTTAGATGGTTAAGTGTGTGCTGTTGTGTGTTAGATGGTTAAGTGTGTGCTGTTGTGTATTTGATGGTTAAGTGTGTGCTGTTATGTGTTTGATGGTTAAGTGTGTGCTGTTGTGTGTGCTGTTGTGTGTTTGATGGTTGTTTGTGTGCTGTTGTGTGTTTGTTTAAGCGTGTGCTGTTGTGTGTTAGATGGTTAAGCGTGTGCTGTTGTGTGTTTGATGGTTGCCGTGTGCTGTTGTGTGTTAGATGGTTAAGCGTGTGCTGTTGTGTGTTAGATGGTTGCCGTGTGCTGTTGTGTGTTAGATGTTGTTTGCCGTGTGCTGTTGTGTGTTTGATGGTTGTTTGCCGCGTGTGCTGTTGTGTGTTTGATGGTTGTTTAAGCGTGTGCTGTTGTGTGTTTGATGGTTGTTTAAGCGTGTGCTGTTGTGTGTTAGATGGTTAAGCGTGTGCTGTTGTGTGTTTAATGGTTAAGCGTGTGCTGTTGTGTGTTTGATGGTTGTTTAAGCGTGTGCTGTTGTGTGTTTGATGGTTAAGCGTGTGCTGTTGTGTGTTTGATGGTTGTTTAAGCGTCTGCTGTTGTGTGTTTAATGGTTAAGCGTGTGCTGTTGTGTGTTTGATGGTTGTTTAAGTGTGTGCTGTTGTGTGTTTGATGGTTGTTTAAGCGTGTGCTGTTGTGTGTTAGATGGATGTTTAAGCGTGTGCTGTTGTGTGTTTGATGGTTGTTTAAGCGTGTGCTGTTGTGTGTTTGATGGTTAAGTGTGTGCTTTTGTGTGTTAGATGGTTAAGTGTGTGCTGTTGTGTATTTGATGGTTAAGTGTGTGCTGTTGTGTGTTAGATGGTTAAGTGTGTGCTGTTGTGTGTTAGATGGTTAAGTGTGTGCTGTTGTGTGTTAGATGGTTAAGTGTGTGCTGTTGTGTATTTGATGGTTAAGTGTGTGCTGTTATGTGTTTGATGGTTAAGTGTGTGCTGTTGTGTGTGCTGTTGTGTGTTTGATGGTTGTTTAAGCGTGTGCTGTTGTGTGTTAGATGGTTAAGCGTGTGCTGTTGTGTGTTAGATGGTTAAGCGTGTGCTGTTGTGTGTTAGATGGTTAAGCGTGTGCTGTTGTGTGTTAGATGGTTTGTGCGTGTGTTAGATGGTTAAGCGTGTGCTGTTGTGTGTTTGATGGTTAAGCCTGTGCTGTTGTGTGTTTGATGGTTGTTTAAGCGTGTGCTGTTGTGTGTTAGATGGTTGTTTAAGCGTGTGCTGTTGTGTGTTTGATGGTTAAGTGTGTACTGTTGTGTGTTAGATGGTTAAGCGTGTGCTGTTGTGTGTTAGATGGTTAAGCGTGTGCTGTTGTGTGTTAGATGTTGTTTAAGCGTGTGCTATTGTGTGTTTGATGGTTGTTTAAGCGTGTGCTGTTGTGTGTTTGATGGTTGTTTAAGCGTGTGCTGTTGTGTGTTTGATGGTTGTTTAAGCATGTGCTGTTGTGTGTTAGATGGTTAAGCGTGTGCTGTTGTGTGTTTGATGGTTAAGCGTGTGCTGTTGTGTGTTTGATGGTTGTTTAAGCGTGTGGTGCTGTGTGTTTGATGGTTGTTTAAGCGTGTGCTGTTGTGTGTTTGATGGTTGTTTAAGCGTGTGCTGTTGTGTGTTTGATGGTTAAGTGTGTGCTTTTGTGTGTTAGATGGTTAAGTGTGTGCTGTTGTGTATTTGATGGTTAAGTGTGTGCTGTTGTGTGTTAGATGGTTAAGTGTGTGCTGTTGTGTATTTGATGGTTAAGCATGTGCTGTTGTGTGTTTGATGGTTTTTTAAGCGTGTGCTGTTGTGTGTTTGATGGTTGTTTAAGCGTGTGCTGTTGTGTGTTTGATGGTTAAGTGTGTGCTGTTGTGTATTTGATGGTTAAGTGTGTGCTGTTGTGTGTTAGATGGTTAAGTGTGTGCTGTTGTGTATTTGATGGTTAAGTGTGTGCTGTTATGTGTTTGATGGTTAAGTGTGTGCTGTTGTGTGTGCTGTTGTGTGTTTGATGGTTGTTTAAGCATGTGCTGTTGTGTGTTAGATGGTTAAGCGTGTGCTGTTGTGTGTTAGATGGTTAAGCGTGTGCTGTTGTGTGTTAGATGGTTAGCGTGTGCTGTTGTGTGTTTGATGGTTGCGTGTGCTGTTGTGTGTTTGATGGTTAAGCCTGTGCTGTTGTGTGTTTGATGGTTGTTTAAGCGTGTGCTGTTGTGTGTTAGATGGTTGTTTAAGCGTGTGCTGTTGTGTGTTTGATGGTTAAGCGTGTGCTGTTGTGTGTTAGATGGTTAAGCGTGTGCTGTTGTGTGTTTGATGGTTAAGCGTGTGCTGTTGTGTGTTTGATGGTTAAGCGTGTGCTGTTGTGTGTTTGATGGTTAAGTGTGTACTGTTGTGTGTGCTGTTGTGTGTTTGATGGTTGTTTAAGCGTGTGCTGTTGTGTGTTAGATGGTTAAGTGTGTGCTGTTGTGTGTTAGATGGTTAAGTGTGTGCTGTTGTGTGTTAGATGGTTAAGCGTGTGCTGTTGTGTGTTAGATGGTTAAGCGTGTGCTGTTGTGTGTTTGATGGTTAAGCGTGTGCTGTTGTGTGTTTGATGGTTGTTTAAGCGTGTGCTGTTGTGTGTTTAATGGTTAAGCGTGTGCTGTTGTGTGTTTGATGGTTGTTTAAGCGTGTGCTGTTGTGTGTTTGATGGTTGTTTAAGCGTGTGCTGTTGTGTGTTTGATGGTTAAGCGTGTGCTGTTGTGTGTTTGATGGTTGTTTGCCGTGTGCTGTTGTGTGTTAGATGGTTAGCGTGTGCTGTTGTGTGTTTAATGGTTGCGTGTGCTGTTGTGTGTTTGATGGTTGTTTAAGCGTGTGCTGTTTGTGTGTTTGATGGTTAAGCGTGTGCTGTTGTGTGTTTGATGGTTGTTTGCCGCAGTGCTGTTGTGTGTTTAATGGTTAAGCGTGTGCTGTTGTGTGTTTGATGGTTGTTTAAGCGTGTGCTGTTGTGTGTTTGATGGTTGTTTAAGCGTGTGCTGTTGTGTGTTTGATGGTTAAGCGTGTGCTGTTGTGTGTTTGATGGTTGTTTAAGCGTGTGCTGTTGTGTGTTTGATGGTTAAGCGTGTGCTGTTGTGTGTTTGATGGTTAAGCGTGTGCTGTTGTGTGTTTGATGGTTAAGCCTGTGCTGTTGTCTGTTTGATGGTTAAGTGTGTGCTGTTGTGTGTTTGATGGTTGTTTAAGCGTGTGCTGTTGTGTGTTAGATGGTTAAGTGTGTGCTGTTGTGTGTTTGATGGCTGTTTAAGCGTGTGCTGTTGTGTGTTAGATGTTGTTTAAGCGTGTGCTTTTGTGTGTTTGATGGTTAAGCGTGTGCTGTTGTGTGTTTAATGGTTGTTTAAGCGTGTGCTGTTGTGTGTTAGATGGATGTTTAAGCGTGTGCTGTTGTGTGTTTGATGGTTGTTTAAGCGTGTGCTGTTGTGTGTTTGATGGTTAAACGTGTGCTGTTGTGTGTTTGATGGTTAAGCCTGTGCTGTTGTGTGTTTGATGTTTAAGCATGTGCTGTTGTGTTTTTGATGGTTAAGCGTATGCTGTTGTGTGTTTGATGGTTAAGCGTGTGGTGCTGTGTGTTTGATGGTTGTTTAAGCGTGTGCTGTTGTGTGTTTGATGGTTGTTTATGCGTGTGCTGTTGTGTGTTTGATGGTTAAGTGTGTGCTTTTGTGTGTTAGATGGTTAAGTGTGTGCTGTTGTGTATTTGATGGTTAAGCGTGTGCTGTTGTGTGTTAGATGGTTAAGCGTGTGCTGTTGTGTATTTGATGGTTAAGCGTGTGCTGTTGTGTGTTTGATGGTTTTTTAAGCGTGTGCTGTTGTGTGTTTGATGGTTGTTTAAGCGTGTGCTGTTGTGTGTTAGATGGTTAAGTGTGTGCTGTTGTGTGTTTGATGGCTGTTTAAGCGTGTGCTGTTGTGTGTTAGATGTTGTTTAAGCGTGTGCTTTTGTGTGTTTGATGGTTAAGCGTGTGCTGTTGTGTGTTTGATGGTTAAGTGTGTGCTGTTGTGTATTTGATGGTTAAGTGTGTGCTGTTGTGTGTTAGATGGTTAAGTGTGTGCTGTTGTGTATTTGATGGTTAAGTGTGTGCTGTTGTGTGTGCTGTTGTGTGTTTGATGGTTGTTTAAGCATGTGCTGTTGTGTGTTTGATGGTTAAGCGTGTGCTGTTGTGTGTTTGATGGTTGTTTAAGCGTGTGTTGTTGTGTGTTAGATGGTTGTTTAAGCATGTGCTGTTGTGTGTTTGATGGTTAAGCATGTGCTGTTGTGTGTTTGATGTTTAAGCGTGTGCTGTTGTGTGTTTGATGGTTGTTTAAGCATGTGCTGTTGTGTGTTTGATGGTTAAACGTGTGCTGTTGTGTGTTTGATGGTTAAGCCTGTGCTGTTGTGTGTTTGATGGTTAAGCCTGTGCTGTTGTGTGTTTGATGGTTGTTTAAGCGTGTGCTGTTGTGTGTTTAATGGTTAAGCGTGTGCTGTTGTGTGTTTGATGGTTGTTTAAGCGTGTGTTGTTGTGTGTTAGATGGTTGTTTAAGCGTGTGCTGTTGTGTGTTTGATGGTTGTTTAAGTGTGTGCTGTTGTGTGTTTGATGGTTAAGCGTGTGCTGTTGTGTGTTTGATGGTTAAGCGTGTGCTGTTGTGTGTTTGATGGTTAAGCGTGTGCTGTTGTGTGTTTGATGGTTAAGCGTGTGCTGTTGTGTGTTTGATGGTTAAGCGTGTGCTGTTGTGTGTTTGGTGGTTGTTTAAGTGTGTGCTATTGTGTGTTTGATGGCTGTTTAAGCGTGTGCTGTTGTGTGTTAGATGTTGTTTAAGTGTGTGCTATTGTGTGTTTGATGGTTGTTTAAGCGTGTGCTGTTGTGTGTTTGATGGTTGTTTAAGCGTGTGCTGTTGTGTGTTTAATGGTTGTTTAAGCGTGTGCTGTTGTGTGTTAGATGGATGTTTAAGCGTGTGCTGTTGTGTGTTTGATGGTTGTTTAAGCATGTGCTGTTGTGTGTTTGATGGTTAAACGTGTGCTGTTGTGTGTTTGATGGTTAAGCCTGTGCTGTTGTGTGTTTGATGGTTAAGCCTGTGCTGTTGTGTGTTTGATGTTTAAGAGTGTGCTGTTGTGTGTTTGATGGTTAAGCGTATGCTGTCGTGTGTTTGATGGTTGTTTAAGTGTGTGCTGTTGTGTGTTTGATGGTTGTTTAAAGCGTGTGCTGTCGTGTGTTTGATGGTTGTTTAAGTGTGTGCTGTTGTGTGTTTGATGGTTGTTTAAGCGTGTGCTGTTGTGTGTTTGATGGTTGTTTAAGCATGTGCTGTTGTGTGTTTGATGGTTAAACGTGTGCTGTTGTGTGTTTGATGTTTAAGCGTGTGCTCTTGTGTGTTTGATGGTTAAGCGTATGCTGTTGTGTGTTTGATGGTTGTTTAAGCGTGTGCTGTTGTGTGTTTAATGGTTGTTTAAGTGTGTGCTGTTGTGTGTTTAATGGTTGTTTAAGTGTGTGCTGTTGTGTGTTAGATGGTTAAGCGTGTGCTGTTGTGTGTTTGATGGTTAAGCGTGTGCTGCTGTGTGTTTGATGGTTGGTTAAGCGTGTGCTGTTGTGTGTTTGATGGTTGTTTAAGCGTGTGCTGCTGTGTGTTTGATGGTTGTTTAAGCGCGTGCTGCTGTGTGTTTGATGGTTGTTTAAGCGCGTGCTGTTGTGTGTTTGATGGTTGTTTAAGCGTGTGCTGTTGTGTGTTTGATGGTTGTTTAAGCGTGTGCTGCTGTGTGTTTGATGGTTGTTTAAGCATGTGTTGTTGTGTGTTTGATGGTTGTTTAAGCGGTGTGCTGTTGTGTGTTTGATGGTTGTTTAAGCGTGTGCTGTTGTGTGTTTGATGGTTGGTTAAGCATGTGCTGTTGTGTGTTTGATGGTTGGTTAAGCATGTGCTGTTGTGTGTTTGATGGTTGTTTAAGCGGTGTGCTGTTGTGTGTTTGATGGTTGTTTAAGCGTGTGCTGTTGTGTGTTTGATGGTTGTTTAAGCGTGTGCTGCTCTTCTTTTAAAGCATTGGTATGTGATTGTTTGTTCTTCCTGCGCAGTTCGGAGGCATGACTGAGGCGAATGAGCGCAGCTGCTCTTATTTCTCAAACTTCTGCAGTATTAAAACATTAAAACATTCCTGCGGGGATTTCAGAGGCTTTAAATCTCACACGCGCTTTCACAAGGAACGAAACACACACATATAAAGCCTCGCGTTGTAAGACAGCAGCAGAGAAACCGCTGAAATGGCTTCATACGCGTTACCGGAGGGATTCAGTGATTTTGACATGTTCGCCTTCGGATCGGCGCTGCTGGTCGGCGGTGAGTAACGCGGATCAATCAATCCATCAATCCATCAATCAATGGATTCATTCATACAGGCTGGATAGTCCTTCACTCATAACTGCACAGTGCGGTTCAGGACTGCCATTGTGTCTGATTGATTAGTGAATGCTGATTTATCTGTTAATGAGGGCATCTGTAGACTAGTGCTCTGCTAGTGTATTGTTTGTTTATAGAGTTCGCAAAAGTATAGATAACTTATTGTAAAAAGAAAGTACTTCTGCATTAGATTGTATCAGCGATTGTATCAGATCAGCTGTTGATGACGTCACTGCTTCTGCAGAACTGCTTTATAGATGAAATGAACTCCTTTAATAACTGATGATCTTTATAGCAGAACTGAATCAACACTGAACTGACTTCAGCGGAACAACAGCCGAAATGCATTATTGATAAAGCGCTACAGAAATAAAAACATGATCTGATTTGCTGATTGTCCTAACTTCTTTATTTGTGTGGACTTGTAACTCTTCTAACAGCATTATATATTATTTTGTTCTGTGTATTGCTGTACACCGCTTTATGAATTCCATACAGTCTGAATATCTTAATATTTTCTTTTAGGCCTTCTCGGCTTCTTCCTTAATTTTATCTCAGCCATGGCGTTCCTCCGGGTGCGAGAGATGCAGACGCCCAATAACTTCTTCATCTTTAACCTGGCAGTGGCTGACCTGAGCCTCAATGTCAACGGGCTGGTGGCTGCTTACGCCAGTTACATGAGGTAAGACTGACCAGCTGGAGAGAGCTGACCAGTAAAAGAGCTCAGGATATGAAAATCAGAAATGTCAAATGTATCTCTCTCGCTTATATATATATATATATATATATATATATATATATATATATATATATATATATATATATATATATATATATATATATATATATATATATATATATATATATATATATATATATATATATATATATATATATATATATATATATATATATATATATATATATATATATATATATATATATATATATATATATATATATATATATATATATATATATACATACATATATACATATATACATAGAAAAACCACCAATATTGTATTTGTGTTTTTTCTGAACTCTGAAAGATACTGGCCGTTCAGGTCAGAAGGCTGTCAGATTCACGCTTTTCAGGGAATGGTGTCGATTCTTGCCGCCATCAGTTTTCTGGGTGCCATTGCTTGGGACAGATATCATCAGTACTGCACCAGTGAGTAAAAAACAGAACATCTTCCATCCATAAAATGTTGGTTAATGAATTATCCTTCACACAGCAGGTATTAATGGTGCCTTCATTTCTTTAAGCCTTGCATTCAGTGTTTTTAATGGTTTAGTGGGTTCAGTGCCCAGCTGTTAATCGCTAGATGAGTTAGTGGAGTTTGTTTCCAGAGCAGAAGATGTTTTGGAGCACATCCGCGACCATGAGCGCCCTCATCTGGATTCTGGCTGTGTTCTGGTCGGCTATGCCGTTGCCGGCCATTGGCTGGGGCGTGTTTGACTTTGAGCCAATGAGAACCTGCTGCACACTCGACTACACTCTTGGAGACCGGTATCACCTCACACACCTGACTCCATCACCTCAAACACCTGACTCCCATCACCTCACACACCTGACTCCATCACCTCACACACCTGACTCCATCACCTCGCACACCTGACTCCATCACCTCAAACACTTGACTATATCACCTCACACACCTGACTCCATCACCTCACACACTTGACTCCGTCACCTCACACACCTGACTCCGTCATCTCACACACCTGACTACATCACCTCAAACACCTGAATCCCATCACCTCACACACCTGGCTCCAACACCTCAAACACCTGGCTCCATCACCTCACACACCTGGCTACATCACCTCACACACCTGGCTCCATCACCTCACACACCTGGCTCCATCACCTCAAACCCCTGACTCCATCACCTCAAACACCTGGCTCCATCACCGCAAACACCTGGCTCCATCACCTCACACACCTGGCTCCATCACCTCAAACACCTGGCTACATCACCTCAGACACCTGGCTCCATCACCTCAAACACCTGACTCCATCACCTCAAACCCCTGACTCCATCACCTCACACACCTGACTCCATCACCTCACACACCTGACTCCATCACCTCACACACCTGACTCCCATCACCTCACACACCTGACTCCATCACCTCAAACACCTGGCTCCATCACCTCAAACACCTGGCTCCATCATCTCAAACACCTGACTCCATCACCTCAAACACCTGGCTCCATCACCTCAAACACCTGACTCCCATCACCTCAAACACTTGACTCAATCACCTCACACACCTGGCTCCATCATCTCAAACACCTGACTACATCACCTCAAACACCTGACTCCATCACCTCACACACCTGGCTCCATCACCTCAAACACCTGGCTCCATCATTTCAAACACCTGACTCCATCACCTCAAACCCCTGACTCCATCACCTCAAACCCCTGACTCCATCACCTCAAACCCCTGACTCCATCACCTCAAACACCTGTCTCCATCACCTCACACACCTGGCTCCATCACCTCAAACACCTGGCTCCATCACCTCAAACCCCTGACTCCATCACCTCAAACCCCTGACTCCATCACCTCACACACCTGACTCCATCATCTAATCCTCAGGCAGAAACATTGAGAAAAATACTGCCTGGACATGACTACTGATTAGTTTGAATATCTGTGGTGATGTAAATGTGCATGCAAGAGTAATTTATTGTCTGTTGTCATCTTCAGGAATTACATCAGCTACATGGTGACCATCACTGTGCTGTATTTAGCGTTCCCTGTTCTCATCTTGCAGTCCTCCTACAATGCCATCTATGCATACTTCAAAAAGACACACCACTTTAAGGTACTCGCACACTCTCTCCAAATGCTTTTATACAAATACAGTCTTTCTAGTTTTAAAGGGACTAGCTTTAAACAGTTTTATAGTCTCTCTCACCCATAGATCAGGCACAGGATCTAGTGCCCATCAGTCTTTCAGCGGCTCTTTCTCTCTGTCGTGTAGTTTAACACAGGTTTACCACTGAAGGCGCTGCTGTTCTGCTGGGGTCCGTATGTTCTGATGTGCACATACGCCTGCTTCGAGAACGTCAGTCTCGTTTCACCCAAGCTCAGAATGGTAGGATAACCATAATCAAACACTGATAAATCTTCTCTTGATGTACATCAGCACATTAGTTCAGAATCTCAGTCGTCTAATCTTAAATCCTCCAGGTCCTCCCGGTGCTCGCAAAGACGTCTCCAATCTTCCATGCCGTCCTGTATGCGTACGGTAATGAATTCTACCGCGGGGGAATCTGGCAGTTCCTCACAGGACAGAAACCTGTGGACAAAAAGAAATAAGAGTGAAAGAGTCCGTCCATGTAATGCTGTATTCAGATGTTTGTCAAATCAGTGCCTAACACATTTGGAGATGTTTGTCCAGAATTTCCCTGAATTATTAATTGAAGACTGCCATTCAGTGCAAAGCCTTATTAAGTGTGAGAGATGACTCATTCAGGACTAATGTTGATTTCATTGTTGTTGCCTTACTATCTCTGTTGACTAATGAGTCCAGTATTCATGTGTGAATCTATGAAGAAAGAGGATTTTTCTAACCAAAACTTGAATCCAGTGAATGAACCTCTGTTAACAAAAGGGTCTTTCTTTGTTAATCCGCAGAATAAATGTGAGGCATAAGACGGTTGTCACAGTTTCTTTAGGGGCCCTTGAGGGGACTGATGTTTATAAAGGCACATTAACTCAAATAGTATCAATGAAGAGTCATTTCCTTCTTTACTGGTTTCCTTCATAATCAGTCAGCTGACTCACGAAACGCTCTCATTCCTCTACATGTGTTAGTTTGGAGTCCCAATGGATAAATTATGCAAATAGTTAATTATTCCAGGTTGAGAGATCTTCATGGCTCTTTCGGTCAGTGCTCAGCTCTCTAAACAGTGGGCTAATAATCAACATGCACATGTAGGATTAAGAGTTCTGGAGGCTTTTGTAATCTTCAGTAATTCCTCTGCACAAGGAGCTGCTCTCATATCAGTAGATTTGGGTTTCTGACGTGTGTTTGGATCCCAAAGCGGATCAGGACAGCATTAATGCGTCCGGTCACGGGGCAACTCTCAGACCTGCTGACCCTACAGCTCTCTGAAATGATCCTGTTCCTCAGAAACACACTAGTGCAGAGTTGAAGGTACGCTAAAATCCACCCAATGTTCATATTTATAAAAGCCATCTTAGGTGTAAAAGTGCTGAGCTTCACCTCAGGATCTGAGAAGACGGATAGTGTGTTCCTCAGAGAACTGCAGGTGTTAGGAGATCTCAGCA
>JAGHMJ010003164.1:132500-138714 GCA_018749465.1 Paracanthobrama guichenoti
GAGTGTGATGTGAGTGTGTTGTGAGTGTGATGTGATGTGTGTTGTGAGTGTGATGTGTGTTGTGAGTGTGATGTGATGTGAGTGTGTTGTGAGTGTGATGTGAGTGTGTTGTGAGTGTGTTGTGAGTGTGATGTGAGTGTGTTGTGTGTGTGTGTGTGTGAGTGTGTTGTGAGTGTGATGTGAGTGTGTGTGAGTGTGAGTGTGATGTGAGTGTGAGTGTGTTGTGAGTGTGATGTGAGTGTGTTGTGAGTGTGTTGTGAGTGTGTTGTGAGTGTGATGTGAGTGTGTTGTGAGTGTGATGTGAGTTGTGAGTGTGAGTGTGATGTGAGTGTGATGTGAGTGTGTTGTGATGTGAGTGTGTTGTGAGTGTGATGTGAGTGTGATGTGAGTGTGAGTGTGTGTGATGTGAGTGTGATGTGAGTGTGTTGTGAGTGTGATGTGAGTGTGTTGTGAGTGTGTTGTGAGTGTGATGTGAGTGAGTGTGATGTGAGTGTGATGTGTGATGTGAGTGTGTGAGTGTGATGTGATGTGTGTGTGAGTGTGATGTGAGTGTGATGTGAGTGTGTTGTGATGTGAGTGTGATGTGAGTGTGTTGTGAGTGTGAGTGTGATGTGAGTGTGATGTGAGTGTGATGTGAGTGTGTTGTGAGTGTGATGCAGTGTGTGTGTTGTGAGTGTGTTGTGTGAGTGTGTTGTGAGTGTGTTGTGAGTGTGATGTGAGTGTGAGTGTATTGTGAGTGTGTTGTGAGTGTGTGAGGTGTGTGTGTGAGTGTGTGAGTGTGAGTGTGAGTGTGTTGTGAGTGTGTTGTGAGTGAGTGTGATGTGAGTGTGAGTGTATTGTGAGTGTGTTGTGAGTGTGAGTGAGTGTGAGTGTGTTGTGAGTGTGATGTGAGTGTGTGTGAGTGTGTGTGATGAGTGAGTGTGAGTGTATTGTGAGTGTGTTGTGAGTGTGATGTGAGTGTGATGTGAGTGTGATGTGAGTGTGAGTGTGAGTGTGATGTGAGTGTGATGTGAGTGTGTGTGTGTGTGATTTGTGAGTGTGATGTGAGTGTGATGTGAGTGTGAGTGTGTGAGTGTGATGTGAGTGTGATGTGAGTGTGATGTGATGTGTGTGTGTTGTGAGTGTGATGTGATGTGAGTGTGTTGTGAGTGTGATGTGTGAGTGTGAGTGTGATGTGTGAGTTGATGTGAGTGTGATGTGAGTGTGTGTGAGTGTGATGTGAGTGTGATGAGTGTGATGTGTGAGTGTGTGTGTGTGTGTGTGAGTGTGAGTGTGATGTGTGAGTGTGATGTGAGTGTGTTGTGAGTGTGTGTGAGTGTGATGTGAGTGTGATGTGAGTGTGTGTGAGTGTGATGTGAGTGTGATGTGAGTGTGATGTGAGTGTGATGTGAGTGTGTTGTGTGTGAGTGTGTTGTGAGTGTGATGTGAGTGTGTGAGTGTGTGTGTGTGAGTGTGATGTGAGTGTGATGTGAGTGTGATGTGAGTGTGATGTGTGTGTGATGTGAGTGTGATGTGAGTGTGATGAGTGTGTGTGATGTGTGTGTGAGTGTGATGTGAGTGTGTGAGTGTGAGTGTGAGTGTGATGTGAGTGTGATGTGAGTGTGTTGTGAGTGTGTGTGTGAGTGTGTGAGTGTGATGTGTGAGTGTGATGTGAGTGTGATGTGGAGTGTGTTGTGAGTGTGATGTGAGTGTGAGTGTGATGATGTGAGTGTGACTGTGAGATGTGAGTGTGATGTGAGTGTGATGTGAGTGTGATGTGAGTGTGATGTGAGTGTGATGTGAGATGTGTGTGTGTGATGTGAGTGTGATGTGTGTGTGAGTGTGAGTGTGATGTGAGTGTGATGTGAGTGTGATGTGAGTGTGTGTGATGTGAGTGTGATGTGAGTGTGATGTGAGTGTGATGTGAGTGTGTGTTGTGAGTGTGATGTGAATGTAGAGTGAGTGTGTGATGTGATGTGAGTGTGATGTGATGTGAGTGTGATGTGAGTGAGTGTGAGAGTGTGATGTGAGTGTGTTGTGAGTGTGATGTGAGTGTGAGTGTGATGTGTGAGTGTGAGTGTGATGTGAGTGTGATGTGACTGTGATGTGACTGTGATGTGACTGTGATGTGAGTGTGATGTGAGTGTGATGTGAGTGTGATGTGAGTGTGACTGAGTGATGTGACTGTGATGTGACTGTGATGTGACTCTGATGTGAGTGTGATGTGTGAGTGTGTGAGTGTGATGTGAGTGTGAGAGTGTGATGTGAGTGTAATGTGAGTGTGATGTGATGTGAGAGTGTGATGTGAGTGTGATGTGAGTGTATTGTGAGTGTGAGTGTGAGTGTGTGAGTGTGAGTGTGATGTGAGTGTGATGTGAGTGATGTGACTGATGTGACTGTGATGTGAGTGTGATGTGTGAGTGTGAGTGTGATGTGAGTGTGATGTGAGTGTGATGTGAGTGTGAGTGTGATGTGAGTGTGTGAGTGTGAGTGTGATGTGTGTGTGTTGTGAGTGTGATGTGAGTGTGTGTGAGTGTGTGTGTGCAGATGTGATGTGAGTGATGTGAGTGTGATGTGATGTGAGTGTGTTGTGAGTGTGATGTGAGTGTGGTGTGAGTGTGTTGTGAGTGTGATGTGAGTGTGATGTGAGTGTGATGTGATGTGAGTGTGATGTGAGTGTGTTTGTGAGTGTGGTGAGTGTGAGTGTGAGTGTGAGTGTGAGTGTGTTGTGAGTGTGATGTGAGTGTGATGTGAGTGTGATGTGAGTGTGATGTGAGTGAGTGATGTGACTGTGATGTGAGTGTGATGTGAGATGTGTGTGTGTGAGTGTGTGTGAGTGTGATGAGTGTGAGTGTGATGTGAGTGTGATGTGAGTGTGATGTGTGAGTGTGTGAGTGTGTGTGTGAGTGTGATGTAGAGTGTGATGTGAGTGTGATGTGTGGATGTGAGTGTGTGTGATGTGAGTGTGATGTGAGTGTGTTGTGAGTGTGTTGTGAGTGTGATGTGAGTGTGATGTGAGTGAGTGTGATGTGAGTGTGTTGTGAGTGTGATGTGATGTGTGTGAGTGTGATGTGAGATGTGATGTGATGTGAGTGTGATGTGAGTGTGTTGTGTGAGTGTGAGTGTGATGTGTGTGTTGTGAGTGTGTTGTGAGTGTGATGTGAGTGTGATGTGAGTGTGTGTGATGTGAGTGTGTGAGGTGTGAGTGTGATGAGTGTGTGTGAGTGTGAGTGTGATGTGAGTGTGTGTGATGTGAGTGTGATGTGAGTGTGTGTGATGTGTGATGTGAGTGTGTTGTGAGTGTGATGTGAGTGTGTTGTGAGTGTGAGTGTGAGTGTGATGTGAGTGTGATGTGAGTGTGTTGTGAGTGTGATGTGAGTGTGATGTGAGTGTGTTGTGAGTGTGAGTGTGTGTGTGTGATGTGAGTGTGATGTGAGTGTGTTGTGTGTGTGTGTGTTGTGAGTGTGATGTGAGTGTGATGTGTGTGATGTGTGAGTGTGATGTGATGTGAGTGTGTTGTGAGTGTGATGTGGTGTGTTGTGAGTGTGATGTGATATGAGTGTGTGTGTGTGATGTGAGTGTGATGTGAGTGTGTGATGTGAGTGTGATGTGAGTGTGTTGTGAGTGTGTTGTGAGTGTGATGTGAGTGTGTTGTGAGTGTGATGTGAGTGTGTTGTGAGTGTGTGTTGTGAGTGTGATGTGAGTGTGATGTGAGTGTGATGTGAGTGTGATGTGAGTGTGTTGTGAGTGTGTTGTGAGTGTGATGTGATGTGAGTGTGATGTGAGTGTGATGTGAGTGTGTTGTGAGTGTGTTGTGAGTGTGATGTGATATGAGTGTGTTGTGAGTGTGATGTGAGTGTGATAAAATGAGTGTGATAAACGTATAAACGTGATAAACGTGAGTGTGATAAACGTATAAAATGGCGCCGCTGTGTTTGGTCGCCGTTCAGGTCGCTCCGCGAAGACTGTGCTTTTATTTACTCTCAGTTTTTACAAACTTATCATCTGCATTGATCTACTATGACAGCAAAACTCTTTTGGACATTGGTTACCTCTACACTGGACTGTTTCAGGACACTTTCGCCGATCCTCTGTGGCCATCTGAGATCCTTCGGAACGCCGAGTTGAACAATGGACAGAGCCGACAGCGAAGAATCAAGAAACACCGTGGGAAACGTGCTGGTATCCGTAACAGACTGAGAAAGGGCATTCAGCCCTCCTCTCCCGAGCATTCTTCTAGCAAATGTTCAATCCTTGGATAATAAGATGGGCGATCTTAGAGCCAGGATAAGTTTTCAACGGGACATGAGAGACTGTAATATCTACTGTTTGTCGAAACATGGCTCACGCCCGCGGTCCCGGACACAGCTGTGGCGCCGTCGGAGAACTTCTCTGTTTTTGGATGGACAGAACAGCGAGGCGGTAAATCCAAAGGCGGTGGAGTATGCTTCATGATCAACAAGAAATGGTGCGATCCAGGAACATCACCATTCTCTCGCGGTCCTGCTCGCCTCATCTGGAACATTTAACAATCATTTGCCGTCCATTCTATCTGCCGAGGAGTTTTCTGCGGTTGTCGCGACCGCCCGTTTACATCCCACCGCAGGCAGACACAGCGCTGGCTTTATCTGGCCTTCATGATGTTGCCAGCGGCGTCATAAACCAACATCCCGGCCGCGGCATTCATTGTCGCGAGCGATTTTAACAAAGCTAACCTAAAGAAAGTCCTGCCAAACTTTCATCAGCGCGTCTCCTGCCCCACGAGGAGCAAACACACTGGATCACTGCTACTCTCCGTTTAAAACGCCTATAAAGCGCGGTCACTTCCAGCGTTTGGCAAATCGGATCATGCCGCCATTTTCCTCACTCCCGAATACAAACAAAAGCTCCTCCAGGAACCCCGGTGGCGGGAAGTTAAGCGTTGGTCACCCCACTCAGAGACCCGCGCTACAGGCAGCTCTTGATGGCGTTGACTGGGACATGTTCGGCGAGTTCAGCTGGCGTCAGTGAGTTCACAGATGTGGCGCTTTGCTTCATCAACACGCTTACAGAGCAAGCCACGCAAACAATAACAATAACGTCCTTCTCAAATCAGAAACCGTGGGTGGACAATTCAATCCAGCGCGGCAGTGAGCATACGCACTGCTGCTTACAGCGCCGGTCTCCATTCAGGAATATGACTGAATACAGAACGTCCTGTTATGCTCTGCGGCGTGCAGTTAAAGCCGCAAAACTCCGTTATAAAGACCGAGTGGAGTCTCATTTCCAACTCAGCGACTCGCGGCGCATGTGGCAAGGTCTGAGTCCATCTGCTCTTTTGGATCTAAATCCTCTGCAGAGGCAAGCGCTGATCCGTTGCTCGTGAGCGAGTTAAACTCTTTCTCGCTCGCTTTGACTGTAACGCGGCAGCGACTCCGCCAAGTGGCGCGTTAGAGAAATTACTCAGAGCAGCAACAATCACGTGATCTCTGTCTCGGAGGATGAAGTTCGGAGAGCACTCAAAGCGTGTGGATGCGTCAGGAAAGCTGCGGGCGGATGGTATTTCAGGTCGTGTTCTGCGGTCCTGTGCTGATCAGCTCGCCGGGTTGTTTACATCTATCTTTAATGAGTCCTCGCTACATCTGTGGTCCCCACCTCCTTCAAAAAATCCACCATCATCCCTGTCCCTAAGAACAGTAAACCCTCTTGCCTAAATGACTATCGTCCAGTGGCTCTCACGTCTATAGTCATGAAGGTCTTTGAGACTCATTAAAAACACCATTTGCGCCTTCATTCCTGGCACTTTGGACCCTCTTCAGTTTGCCTATCGTCCCAATAGATCGACTGAAGATGCCATCTCTCATGTCCTCCACTCCTCCCTCACTCACATCGACAGCAAAAAGTGGGAACTACATTAAGACTGCTATTTATTGACTATAGCTCAGCCTTTAACACCATAGTTCCCACCAAGCTAACCTCCAAACTCCTGGATCTCGGCCTGAATCCTTCTCTCTGCCACTGGATTGAGGACTTCCTCACTTCACCCTGAGTGTGGGGAGCTCCACAGGGCTGTGTCCTGGGTCCCCTGCTCTACTCTCTCTACACGCATGACTGTTTTGTCCCACACAGCTCCACCTCTATCATCAAATTTGCTGATGATGCACTGTTGTCCTGAGCCTCATTTTCCAACAATGGGGAGGCGGCATGCTTGGGCCGAGGTGGAGCATCTAACGCATCATGGTGCAGGACAACTGTC
>JAGHMJ010003219.1:0-5000 GCA_018749465.1 Paracanthobrama guichenoti
GTCAAACTAGAGAAGCTCTGAAGGTCCGTCTTGACAAAATGAATTTCAGCTTGTCATGGTTCATCTGTAAATTAGAATAAAAATGCAGATGGAAGGAGCTGCGTGTGTTTGTGTCCACAGAGCAGGAAAACTTTCCTCTGATCGGAAATGAAATAATTTCTGTTTCTTGATTGACACCCAGTTGGAGTTGAATCAGCGTCTTTGCTTATGTTTGGCTCTCTGGTGTTCATGGGACATGAACTAGAACTGACAAAAACATGACCAAACCAGGTCTGATCTCCCTCTCCACAGACACACAGGCACACAGTAACCGAGCGTTCTTCTGCTCTAATTTTTGAATGCAGTCGTTTGTCTCACATGAACACCTACACTAGACCATGAAACGGCACTTTTGCACATCGTTTGGCTTCCAGAGGAGACGTAGGTGAGTGTGCATCAGTGAGGAGTGCCAGAGGCTTTGTTTGAGAGGAGAGATGTAATCCGTGAGCGTTTTGAACATGGCTCTTGGAACACTAGCTCAACAGGACGTCTCACAGAGGATCTCGGACCGTCTAACTCTCTGTGTGTGTGTTTCTAGGGTCTGCAGGAATCTGAAGCGGAGCAGATGTTTGGAAAGCTGCTTCCAGCCATGGCACAGCTGGCGCTGAGAGCGCCGAGTCTGCTCACGCAGGTACCAGAGCCATGAGCTCGACACACCGCTGACACACAGAATATGAGGTCTTGCTCATATCTGACACAGATCGGATATTGTTGCACGCGTGTAAACACAAAAACTGTACAAGATCTGATTGATTTCACATCTCATATTGATTTCTGTGCCACTTCCAAATGTAATTTGAAATCAGATGCATATTGATCTACTCTCCGCCCACTGATCCTCCACCAATGAAAACACTCCAGCACTCATTGATTGATCTACTCTCCGCCCACTGATCCTCCACCAATGAAAACACTCCAGCACTCATTGATTGATCTACTCTCCGCCCACTGATCCTCCACCAATGAAAACACTCCAGCACTCATTGATTGATCTACTCTCCGCCCACTGATCCTCCACCAATGAAAACACTCCAGCACTCATTGATTGATCTACTCTCCGCCCACTGATACTCCACCAATGAAAACACTCCAGCACTCATTGATTGATCTACTCTCCGCCCACTGATACTCCACCAATGAAAACACTCCAGCACTCATTGATTGATCTACTCTCCGCCCACTGATCCTCCACCAATGAAAACACTCCAGCACTCATTGATTGATCTACTCTCCGCCCACTGATACTCCACCAATGAAAACACTCCAGCACTCATTGATTGATCTACTCTCCGCCCACTGATACTCCACCAATGAAAACACACTCCAGCACTCATTGATTGATCTACTCTCCGCCCACTGATCCTCCACCAATGAAAACACTCCAGCACTCATTGATTGATCTACTCTCCGCCCACTGATACTCCACCAATGAAAACACTCCAGCACTCATTGATTGATCTACTCTCCGCCCACTGATCCTCCACCAATGAAAACACTCCAGCACTCATTGATTGATCTACTCTCCGCCCACTGATCCTCCACCAATGAAAACACTCCAGCACTCATTGATTGATCTACTCTCCGCCCACTGATCCTCCACCACCAGTGAAAACACTCCAGCACTCATTGATTGATCTACTCTCCGCCCACTGATACTCCACCAATGAAAACACTCCAGCACTCATTGATTGATCTAGTCTCCGCCCACTGATACTCCACCAATGCTATATTTCCTTCAAGCTGATCATTTAACTGTGCATCACTTTATTGTATTTGAGTATCAAAAGTCCTGCTCTATTAGGATAGGTGTTTATTTCATCTCCATTGTTATGCTCCTTCCTCCTGTTCCTAAAGACTGTATAGTGTGGAAGGTTAAGGATAAACATCCCGGATACAGGAGACAGTATAGAGTGACATCAATGGTGTGTGTGTGTGTGTGCTGTTCACGAGCACAGTATCTATACTCCAGCTTGAGTCCAGTTTCTCTCGCTGTGGTGTGTAGGAAAGTAAACGAAAGTAAATTATTAAATACTTGAGAAATGATCTAAAGTACAGCAGTGAAGTAAAACAGTTTGCATTTCTGTGCACCTTATAAACGCCAATAAAGTCAAGAGCTTTGTGTTTCATTGTTTTGTGTGAGAGATGAGTTTTGTTGATAATGCCCCTGTTGTGTGTCCGTAGCCAATCCCATTGCTGAGGACACAGCACTGCCGCTCCGTCACGCTGTCGCAGGAGCAGGTCTCGAGTCTGCTGGCCAACGCCTTCTTTTGCACCTTCCCTCGACGTAACTCTCGCAAGACGGAGTTCAAGAACTATCCTGACATCAACTTCAGCAGGTGCAGACTTTACTGGTGTCGACGAGACGAGTGACTGACTAATGACTGATCTCTACTGAAACCTGACTGGCCGAGAGACTGAATATGACACGCCAATTAAATCATTCATTCACATGAAACAGTGGTCGGAGTGTGAAGTGATGCGAGACGTTTGACATGAGGCGTTCGTTAGCGTTTCTGTGAATTAAAGTCGTTAGCGTTTGTTTCCAAACGCTGTCATGCAGGTTTGTGTCTCCAAACGCACCGCACTGCATCGACTTTGACTGTCATTGTGGATATGAATATGAATTATTCGTTGCAGGCTTCTGTGTGATGTGATCCGTGTGTTCTGTGTGATGTGATCCGTGTGTTCTGTGTGATGTGATCCGTGTGTTCTGTGTGATGTGATCCGTGTCCTGTGTGATGAGATCCATGTATTCTGTGTGATGTGATTCGTGTGATCTGTGTGATGTGATTCGTGTGATCTGTGTGATGTGATCCGTGTGATCTGTGTGATGTGATCCGTGTATTCTGTGTGATGTGATCCGTGTGTTCTGTGTGATGTGATCTGTGTGATGTGATCCGTGTATTCTGTGTGATGTGATCCGTGTATTCTGTGTGATGTGATCCATGTGATGTGATCCGTGTGTTCTGTGTGATGTGATCCGTGTGTTCTGTGTGATGTGATTCGTGTGATCTGTGTGATGTGATTCGTGTGATCTGTGTGATGTGATCCGTGTGATCTGTGTGATGTGATCCGTGTGTTCTGTGTGATGTGATCCGTGTGTTCTGTGTGATGTGATTGTGATGTGATCCATGTATTCTGTGTGATGTGATCTGTGTGATGTGATCCGTGTCCTGTGTGATGTGATCCCTTGTCCTGTGATCCGTGTGTTCCGTGTGATGTGATCCATGTATTCTGTGTGATGTGATCTGTGTGATATGATCCGTGTGTTCTGTGTGATGCAATCTGTGTGATGTGATCCGTGTGTTCTGTGTGATGTGATCTGTGTGATGTGATCCGTGTGTTCTGTGTGATGTGATCTGTGTGATGTGATCCGTGTGTTCTGTGTGATGTGATCTGTGTGATGTGATCCGTGTCCTGTGTGATGAGATCCATGTATTCTGTGTGATGTGATTCGTGTGATCTGTGTGATGTGATCCGTGTGATCTGTGTGATGTGATCCGTGTATTCTGTGTGATGTGATCCGTGTGTTCTGTGTGATGTGATCGTGATGTGATCTGTGTGTTCTGTGTGATGTGATCCGTGTATTCTGTGTGATGTGATCTGTGTGATGTGATCCGTGTATTCTGTGTGATGTGATCCATGTGATGTGATCCGTGTGTTCTGTGATGTGATCCGTGTGTTCTGTGATGTGATCCGTGTGTTCTGTGTGATGTGATCCGTGTGTTCTGTGTGATGCAATCTGTGTGATGTGATCCGTGTGTTCTGTGTGATGTGATCGTGATGTGATCTGTGTGTTCTGTGTGATGTGATCCGTGTGTTCTGTGTGATGTGATCGTGATGTGATCTGTGTGTTCTGTGTGATGTGATCCGTGTATTCTGTGTGATGTGATCCGTGTGTTCTGTGTGATGTGATCTGTGTGATGTGATCCGTGTATTCTGTGTGATGTGATCCGTGTGTTCTGTGTGATGTGATCGTGATGTGATCTGTGTGTTCTGTGATGTGATCCGTGTGTTCTGTGATGTGATCCGTGTGTTCTGTGTGATGTGATCTGTGTGATGTGATCTGTGTGTTCTGTGTGATGTGATCCGTGTGTTCTGTGTGATGTGATCCGTGTGTTCTGTGTGATGTGATCTGTGTGATGTGATCCGTGTATTCTGTGTGATGTGATCCGTGTGTTCTGTGTGATGTGATCGTGATGTGATCTGTGTGTTCTGTGTGATGTGATGTGATCTGTGTGATGTGATCCGTGTATTCTGTGTGATGTGATCCATGTGATGTGATCCGTGTGTTCTGTGATGTGATCCGTGTGTTCTGTGTGATGTGATCCGTGTGTTCTGTGTAATGCAATCTGTGTGATGTGATCCGTGTGTTCTGTGTGATGTGATCCGTGTGTTCTGTGTGATGTGATCCGTGTGTTCTGTGTGATGTGATCGTGATGTGATCTGTGTGTTCTGTGTGATGTGATCCGTGTTCTGTGTGATGTGATCGTGATGTGATCTGTGTGTTCTGTGTGATGTGATCCGTGTATTCTGTGTGATGTGATCCGTGTGTTCTGTGTGATGTGATCTGTGTGATGTGATCCGTGTATTCTGTGTGATGTGATCCGTGTGTTCTGTGTGATGTGATCGTGATGTGATCTGTGTGTTCTGTGTGATGTGATCCGTGTGTTCTGTGATGTGATCCGTGTGTTCTGTGTGATGTGATCTGTGTGATGTGATGTGATCTGTGTGTTCTGTGTGATGTGATCCGTGTGTCTGTGTGATGTGATCCGTGTGTTCTGTGTGATGTGATCTGTGTGATGTGATCCGTGTATTCTGTGTGATGTGATCCGTGTGTTCTGTGTGATGTGATCGTGATGTGATCTGTGTGTTCTGTGTGATGTGATGTGATCTGTGTGATGTGATCCGTGTATTCTGTGTGATGTGATCCATGTGATGTGATCCGTGTGTTCTGTGAT
>JAGHMJ010003219.1:10000-37500 GCA_018749465.1 Paracanthobrama guichenoti
ATGAGAGTAGGGTAAAGAAACGAGAGTAGGGTAAAGAGATGAGAGACGGTAGTAGGGTAAAGAGACGAGAGTAGTAGAGTAAAGAGACGAGAGACGGTAGTAGGGTAAAGAGAAGAGAGACGGTAGTAGGTTAAAGAGACGAGAGTAGGGTAAAGAGACGAGAGACGGTAGTAGAGTAAAGAGACGAGAGTAGGGTAAAGAGACGGTAGTAGGGTAAAGAGACGAGAGACGGTAGTAGGGTAAAGAGACGAGAGACGGTAGTAGGGTAAAGAGACGAGAGACGGTAGTAGGGTAAAGAGACAAGAGTAGGGCAAAAAGAGACAGAGAGTAGGGTAAAAGAGACGAGAGACGGTAGGGTAAAGAGACGAGAGACGGTAGTAGGGTAAAGAGACGAGAGTAGGGTAAAGAGACGAGAGACGGTAGGGTAAAGAGACAAGAGATCAGTAGGGGTAAAGAGACGAGAGACTGTAGTAGGGTAAAGAGACGAGAGTAGTAGAGTAAAGAGACGGTAGTAGGGTAAAGAGACGAGAGACGGTAGTAGGGTAAAGAGACGAGAGACTGTAGTAGGGTAAAGAGACGAGAGTAGTAGAGTAAAGAGATGACAGACGGTAGTAGGGTAAAGAGCGAGAGTAGGGTAAAGAGACGAGAGACGGTAGTAGGTAAAGAGGCAGAGACGGTAGTAGGGTAAAGAGGCGAGAGCGGTAGTAGGGTAAAGAGATGAGAGTAGGGTAAAGAGAGGCGAGAGTAGGGTAAAGAGGACGAGAGATGGTAGTAGTAGGTAAAGAGGCTAGAGTAGGGTAAAGAGATGAGAGACAGTAGTAGGGTAAAGAGGCTAGCGTAGTAGAGTAAAGAGACGACAGACAGTAGTAGGGTAAAGAGACGAGAGTAGGGTAAAGAGATGAGAGACAGTAGTAGGGTAAAGAGACGAGAGTAGTAGAGTAAAGAGACGACAGACAGTAGTAGGGTAAAGAGACGAGAGTAGGGTAAAGAGACGAGAGCCGGTAGTAGGGTAAAGAGACGAGAGTAGTAGAGTAAAGAGGCGACAGACAGTAGTAGGGTAAAGAGACGAGAGCCGGTAGTAGGGTAAAGAGATGAGAGTAGGGTAAAGAGACGAGAGACGGTAGTAGGGTAAAGAGATGAGAGTAGGGTAAAGAGACGAGAGACGGTAGTAGGGTAAAGAGATGAGAGTAGGGTAAAGAGACGAGAGCCAGTAGTAGGGTAAAGAGACGGTAGTAGGGTAAAGAGATGAGAGTAGGGTAAAGAGGCGCGAGCCAGTAGTAGGGTAAAGAGACGAGAGTAGGGTAAAGAGACGAGAGACGGTAGTAGGGTAAAGAGACGAGAGCCGGTAGTAGGGTAAAGAGACGAGAGTAGGGTAAAGAGATGAGAGTAGGGTAAAGAGACGAGAGCCAGTAGTAGGGTAAAGAGACGGTAGTAGGGTAAAGAGACGGTAGTAGGGTAAAGAGATGAGAGTAGGGTAAAGAGACGAGAGCCAGTAGTAGGGTAAAGAGACGGTAGTAGGGTAAAGAGATGAGAGTAGGGTAAAGAGACGAGAGCCAGTAGTAGGGTAAAGAGACGAGAGTAGGGTAAAGAGACGAGAGACGGTAGTAGGGTAAAGAGACGAGAGCCGGTAGTAGGGTAAAGAACCCTGTCACCAGAACGGCTGTACAAATTCTGTTGCATTATTTTCCTGTTAACAATGTGAAGCTGCTTTGAAACAATTGGACTTGTTAAAAGCGCTGTATAAATAAAGGTGATTTGATTTTGATTTGATAAAGAGACGAGAGTAGGGTAAAGAGACGAGAGTAGGGTAAAGAGACGAGAGTAGGGTAAAGAGAGGGTAAAGAGACGAGAGACGGTAGTAGGGTAAAGAGACAAGAGACGGTAGTAGGGTAAAGAGACAAGAGTAAAGAGATGAGAGTAAAGTAAAGAGACAAGACTAAAGTAAAGAGATGAGTCACAAACAGCCTTCGCTGTGGATCTCTGAATCTCTGAATCTCATCCGTTTTAATGGCAGGCATCGCTGAATAAACGCGGGTGTTTGAGACAAAAGCCTGACATTAAGCCTGAGATGATCGTGTTCTCCAGGGCCAATGCTCCGCACAGATGAAATTCATCCTGTGACCTTTAAACTGTTTCTCCAGCATCATTTACTAAAGACACTTCAGAGGTCAGGAACACAGATGCTGCACCAAACAAAGCACGTACTCGTCTTCTGAAGGTCACACGAGGAGGAATTCTTCCCAGCAGGAATGCGTTTATCACATTTCCTTCCCAATAAAGACAATGAGCTTATCTGTGGAGAGGCTGGCGGTTCGGATCGATGGCCGGATGGACCGGAGCGGCTGCCAGGATCCTCTGATTGGATTTGGACTCTCTGTGGCCTCGGCCCTCCTGCGGGTGACGTCAGGGTGGATCGAGTGATCACAGGCGGCCACCGTGTGTTCTGACTGACGCAGAGATAACGTGTGTTTGTCTGTCTCTGTGTGTGAGTGTGTGCGTGTGTTTGTGTGTCTTTCTGTCTGTGTGTGTCTGTCTGTCTGTCTGAGCGTTTGTGTGTCTGTGTGTGTCTGTCTGTCTGTCTGTCTGTCTGTGTGCGTGCGTGATTGTGTGTCTGTGTTCAGACGGTCACACTCTAGTGTTCAAAGGGTCTGTCTGTTTCCCGTCTGGCGCTTTATACAGTCCAGATCGTTTCAAAGCAGCTTCACAGTGATCAACAGGAGAGTAACCGGTGTCAGTGTTGTAAAGTTCATCCATGATGAAAGTGTCGTGCTGTGGTCAGCTGAAGTCTGAGTGTTACTCTGTTGACAGGTACGGAGAAGTTCAGCCGATACTCAGGATACTCCCACACTTACCGATGGGACGGTAACCATGACGACCAGACGCCGAGGTGATACTGACTGCATAGGTCAGGTGTAGGTGTCTGTTCTCAGGGATGTTAATGTTTGTGTGTGTGTGTGTGTGTGTGTGTGTGTGTGTGTGTGTGCAGGGACGAGTGGCAGCGCCGGGTCACTGAGATCGTTGCCATCGATGCCCTGCATTACAAGAATTTCCTGCAGCAGTTTCACACCGACAACATGACCAGAGAACTCAACAAGGTCATAAACATGGAGATATTCCACATCACCTGTGCAGTAACAGGTCAAATCCCTGCGGAATAACTCTGGAGTAGAGCTGAGCTGCAGATCATCATGTGATCCTGCTTTATTCCTGCATTATTAATGTGTGAGCGGATGAACAGGAGGGCGTCTGTCTCTGTGTTTGATGTAGCGCTTTGATCATCTGCACTTCGCTTTACTGGAAGCTCTAATTGCCGTTTCATTTCAAACCTAATTAATGATGAGTTCATATTTGTATTGTTGTGTACAAACAGACTAAATGAGCATTAATGATTAATTGATTGATTGATTGTAGAGCTATTAGACGAGCTGAGACACTATCACTGATACATGAGGGACAAACACATCCATGTTTCCGATCTAGCTGAGAGTGTGTGTGTGAGAGAGACTGCTGTGGTCCTGGTTGGGTTCAGCGACGGGTCTGTCCATGTTCTCTCTCTGATCCGGCTCTCTGTCCCATCAGGCCGTCTGTGTGTGCGCGAGTGTGTGAGAAACTGTGTGAGAGACTGTTGTGGTCCTGGTTCCATCCGTGTTCTCTCTCTGATCCGGCTCTCTGTTCCATCAGGCCTTCTGTGTGTGTGTGTGTGTGTGTGAGTGTGTGTGTGAGAGAGACTGCTGTGGTCCTGGTTGGGTTCAGCGACAGGTCTGTCCATGTTCTCTCTCTGATCCGGTTCTCTGTCCCATCAGGCCTTCTGTGGTTTTGCTCGTCCTGGAGTCCAGGCGGAGAATCTATCCGCTGTTGCCACGGGTAACTGGGGCTGCGGAGCGTTTGGAGGAGACGCGCGTCTGAAAGGTTTGACTGTTGATATGTTTCCATCTTATTCTTAAATGCCACGTGTTTTTAGGAACAAACGAACTAATTTACTTAAAGAGCAGCATCTGTCTCCTCTATTGATCCAGTTTCACATTAGGCTCAAACTGACACTTACACTCGCGTCTGACGTCAGCAGATGATAGGTGTTTGTGGTAATGTGTGTGTGTGTCTGTGTGTTTGTGTCTGGGTGTGTGTGTGTGTTTGTCTGGGTATGTGTGTGCCTCTATCTGTGTGTCTCCCTCTGTGTGTGTGTGTGTGACTGTCTGTATCTGTCTGTGTGTGTCTCTGTGTCTGTGTCTGTCTGTCTGTCTGTGTGTGTGTGTGTGTGTGTGTGTGTGTGTGTGTATGTGTCTGTCTGCGTGTGTGTCTGTCTGTCTGTCTGTGTGTGTGTGTGTGTGTGTGTGTGTGTATTTGTCTGTCTGCATGTGTGTCTGTCTGTGTCTGTGTGTGTCTGTCTGTGTGTGTGTGTGTGTGTGTGTGCGTGTGTGTCTGTCTGCATGTGTGTCTGTCTGCATGTGTGTCTGTCTCTGTGTGTGTGTGTGTGTGTGTGTGTGTATCTGTCTGTGTGTCTGTCTGCGTGTGTGTGTGTGTCTGTCTATGTGTGTGTGTCTGTCTCTGTGTGTGTGTGTGTGTGTGTATCTGTCTGTGTATCTGTCTGTGTGTCTGTCTGCGTGTGTGTGTGTGTGTGTGTGTGTGTGTGTGTGTCTGTCTCTATGTGTGTGTGTGTATCTGTCTGTGTGTCTGTCTGCGTGTGTGTGTGTGTGTGTGTGTGTGTGTGTGTGTGTGTGTGTGTGTCTGTCTCTATGTGTGTGTGTGTCTGTCTGCGTGTGTGTCTGTCTCTGTGTGTGTGTGTGTATCTGTCTGTGTGTCTGTCTGCGTGTGTGTGTGTGTGTCTGTCTCTGTGTGTGTGTGTGTCTGTCTGCATGTGTGTCTGTCTGCGTGTGTGTCTGTCTCTGTGTGTGTGTGTGTATCTGTCTGTGTGTCTGTCTGCGTGTGTGTGTGTGTGTGTATAGCTGTTCTGCAGATGATGGCGGCAGCAGAAGCAGAACGTGATCTGATGTACTTCACGTTTGGGGACTCGGAGCTGCTCAGAGACATCCACCGCATTCACACACTGATCACAGACACTCGCGCCAGCGTTGGTGAGACTCACCGGAGATCATGTGATCATCTGATGATGTTTGTGCAGATTCCCATCAGTCATTGTTTCTCTGTTGTGCAGGATTTGTGTTCAGCATGTTGCAGCGATACTACGAGCGCATGATCAAGGAAACGTCAAGAGCAAACCCTCAGGAAACACTTTACAGCTTCCTCTCTGAGCACCTCTGACCCCTGACCCCAGCAGCTCTGACATGATTCCTGCATTGTTTTCTGTAACTCAGTCATCACTGTACGAGCCTCAATAAATCTGTTCTGCTTGTTTGTCAGCTGTGTGTTGTCCTTCAGCGTGTGTGGGTCCAGAGCAGATGAAAGCAGCCAGACCCGCTGGGTTCGTATCGACTGTGCCGCCTTGCTGGCAGAACCGCCACGTGAACGAGTCTTTGTAGCGTACGGATTTCAAACGCGCATCTGCACTGGGTGTGTGTCGGGGGTTTGTCTCTCTTCTGCTCCCTGAATGAGTTTGACCTTTGAAGCTCATACCGTCAGCATGAATGTCAGACGCCTGAAGCTCAACCACAGCCTCACAGGTGAATCCAATCCTGACCGATTCAACACTTCCTGCTCTTATTGAGGAGAGGGAATCGTCTGTCTGATCAAACTCAAGAGTTTGAGTTTGTTTGATTTACATCTAAATCTTTCTTCGGCGTATGACACAGATCTTTTGCAATAAATCAGGCAGTGGAAGCTTTGACTCCGTTTCTCCAGCGCTGGGAATCAGCGGCTCCTTGTGTACGGAGAGATGAGATGAGTGTGTGTCTTGTGACTCCTGTGTAAAAGGGTTTAGTTTTACATCTGTGCTGCATTTGAAAGTCTGTAACGCACCTTCTCAGACGTGCTGCGTTTGATGCAGACCATGTCATGTTCCCAAAATTAGGTTCTGCGAAAGAATTACATTTAATTAAAACACTTGGGCCTCGTCTTCACAAAGACTTGCGTACACACTTTAAAGAGATTTAGAAATATTCACAATCGGGGGTGTATTAACCCTCTGGACCCTGAGGCTAATCTGTGGCCCTGAAGAATTTTGACATGCTCTGACATTTGTGTTTTTTTTCAGTTGCTTTAAAGCATATTAATGGCTAAACTCTGATTACACTGTATTCAGCACAAACAGGGCTACAGTAATATATGAGCAACATAAACATAAAAGTTTGTAGTTTTGAGAAAATAACTTGTGCATAGTTTTTGAAAAAACTAAAATGTTAAATCACTGAAATAAGGCCATCTATCACACTTTAAACATTTGTTCACAAGGCTTTTCAGAACGGGATGTTGTTGCCTAGAGTTATTTCTTCAAAACAATGTGAGAACCATTTTGATCCCTCATTTATACAGAACAATATAGTCATTTAACTTTAGTAAGACACTTATTGTCAGAATGGCTGTATGTGGGGAGGGTGTGGATCCTCATGAATATTCACAGCTGAGGCGTCAACGACCCCTCCTGAATATCAATGAGGGGAATGTGACGGAGGGAACTATAGAGAATGACTATGAGGAGATTTAATGAGTGAATGTATTGCTTGTAGCTTATTCACAAAATCATGTTTAATTTAAATACGTAATCTGACTATACGTTGTCTTTACATAAAGACTTTAGACTTACAGTACCGTTCAAAAGTTTTAGAACTGTATGTTTAAAAAAAACTTTTTTACAATTTAAAAAGGTTTTCTGTGTGAAATATATAGTAAAGTGTAATTTATTCCTGTGATCAAAGCTGAGTTTATCATCATTACTCCAGTCTTCAGTGTCACAGATAAATCCCAACACATAGAAACTCTTTCACCTAGATATTATCACATAGAGTCAGTGTCTGTTCCTTGAATTAGTGAATACAAAACACCATCAAGACCATTCAACAGTAAAAACTTAATTGCTGTCCAACAAATAAACAACAGATATAATACAGATGATCAAATTATAAAGCTCGGGTTGCTGAATATTCGATCCCTTTCCCCAAAAGCGCTTATTGTTAATGATATGATTACAGATAATAATCTAGATGTGCTGTGTTTGACAGAAACCTGGCTAAAACCTGACGACTACATTACTTTAAATGAGTCCACCCCACAAGATTATTGTTATAAACACGAGCCGCGTCTGAAAGGTAAAGGGGGAGGGGTTGCTGTAATTTATAATAATATCTTCAGTATTACTCAGAAGTCTAGTTTCAAATATAATTCTTTTGAAGTTTTGGTGCTTTATGTAGCATTATGTAGTGTAATTGATAAATCCCGTTTGACATTTGTGCTGGCTACTGTATACAGGCCACCAGGGCACAATACAGACTTTATCAAAGAATTTTCAAAGACGCATTGGGATTAGCATTTAGAGACATTCTAAACTCTATTGGAGTAAGGCAACACGTGTCAGGACCCACTCATTGCCTTAATCATACGTTAGACCTAATATTGTCACATGGAATAAATGTTGATACCGATGAAATTCTGCAGCAGAGCGACGACATCTCAGATCATTACCTAGTATACATGTATACTTAATTTAGCTAAGGCTGCAAAGCCGTCCCCTCGCTTCAAATATGGCAGAACTATCACTGCCGCCACTAAAGATTGCTTTTTAAATAATCTTCCTCATCAGTTTCATCTCCTCAGCATCCCAGATAGCCTTGAGGAACTCGATTTTGCAACAGAAACTATTGACTCTCTTTTTTCCAGCACTTTAGACACAGTTGCTCCCGGCGCTTAAAGAAGATTAAAGAAAATAGTCCAACGCCGTGGTACAACGAGCACATCCGGGCCCTTAAAACAGCAGCCAGAAAAATGGAGCGCAGCTGGAAGAAAACAAAACTAGAGGTTTTTCTTAATTCATGGAAAGAGAGCATGATCGCACACAGAAAGGCTGTAAAAACTGCTAGATCTAGAGGAGTGACATCACATTTACAGAAGAGAAGCGACATCACATTTACAGAAGAGAAGCGACATCACATTTACAGAAGAGAAGTGACCGTATTTACAGAAGAGGAGCGACATCGCATTTACAGAAGAGGAGCGACACCGCATTTACAGAAGAGGAGCGACACCGCATTTACAGAAGAGGAGCGACACCGCATTTACAGAAGAGAAGTGACCGTATTTACAGAAGAGGAGCGACACCGCATTTACAGAAGAGGAGCGATACCGCATTTACAGAAGAGAAGTTACCGTATTTACAGAAGAGGAGCGACACCGCATTTACAGAAGAGGAGCGACACGCATTTACAGAAGAGGAGCGACACTGCATTTACAGAAGAGGAGCGACATCGCATTTACAGAAGAGGAGCGACACCGCATTTACAGAAGAGGAGCGACACTGCATTTACAGAAGAGGAACGACACTGCATTTACAGAAGAGAAGTTACCGTATTTACAGAAGAGGAGCGACACCGCATTTACAGAAGAGGAGCGACCATATTTACAGAAGAGGAGCGACATCGCATTTACAGAAGAGAGCGACATCGACATCGCATTTACAGAAGAGGGCGACACGCATTTACAGAAGAGGAAGCGACACGCATTTACAGAAGAGGAAGCGACACACGCATTTACAGAAGAGAAGTGACCGTATTTACAGAAGAGGAGCGACACGCATTTACAGAAGAGGAGCGACACGCATTTACAGAAGAGAAGTTACCGTATTTACAGAAGAGGAGGCGACACGCATTTACAGAAGAGGAAGCGACACGCATTTACAGAAGAGGAGGCGACACTGCATTTACAGAAGAGGAAGCGACACGCATTTACAGAAGAGAAGTTACTGTATTTACAGAAGAGGAGCGACACGCATTTACAGAAGAGGAGGCGACACGCATTTACAGAGGAAGCGACACGCATTTACAGAAGAGGAAGCGACACGCATTTACAGAAGAGGAGCGACATCGCATTTACAGAAAGAGGAGCGACACTGCATTTACAGAAGAGAAGTGACCGCATTTACAGAAGAGGAGCGACACTGCATTTACAGAAGAGAAGTTACCGTATTTACAGAAGAGGGCGACACGCATTTACAGAAGAGAGGCGACACCGCATTTTACAGAAGAGGAGCGACACTGCATTTACAGAGAGGAGACACCGCATTTACAGAAGAGAAGTTACCGTATTTACAGAAGAGGAGCGACACCGCATTTACAGAAGAGGAGCGACACTGCATTTACAGAAGAGGAGCGACACTGCATTTACAGAAGAGGAGCGACATCGCATTTACAGAAGAGGAGCGACACTGCATTTACAGAAGAGAAGTGACCGTATTTACAGAAGAGGAGCGACACTGCATTTACAGAAGAGAAGTTACCGTATTTACAGAAGAGGAGCGACACTGCATTTACAGAAGAGGAGCGACACTGCATTTACAGAAGAAGCATTTACAGAAGAGGAGCGACACTGCATTTACAGAAGAGGAGCGACACAGAAGAGCATTTACAGAAGAGGAGGCGACACTGCATTTACAGAAGAGGAGCGACACTGCATTTACAGAAGAGAAGTGACCGTATTTACAGAAGAGGAGCGACACCGCATTTACAGAAGAGGAGCGACACTGCATTTACAGAAGAGGAGTGACCTGTATTTACAGAAGAGAGTTACGCATTTACAGAAGAGGAAGCGACACTGCATTTACAGAAGAGGAAGCGACACTGCATTTACAGAAGAGAAGTTACCGTATTTACAGAAGAGGAAGCGACACTGCATTTACAGAAGAGGAGCGACACTGCATTTATTTACATTTACAGAGAGGAGCGACACTGCATTTACAGAAGAGAAGCGACACTGCATTTACAGAAGAGGAAGCGACACTGCATTTACAGAAGAGGAGCGACACGCATTTACAGAAGAGAGCGACACTGCATTTACAGAAGAGGAGCGACACTGCATTTACAGAAGAGGGCGACACTGCATTTACAGAAGAGGAGCGAGCGACACTGCATTTACAGAAGAGAAGTTACCGTATTTACAGAAGAGGAAGCGACCGATACTGCATTTACAGAAGAGGGCGACACTGCATTTTTACACTGAAGAAGAGAAGTTACACGCATTTACAGAAGAGGAGCGACATCGCATTTACAGAAGAGGAGCGACACTGCATTTACAGAAGAGGAGCGACACTGCATTTACAGAAGAGGAAGCGACACTGCATTTACAGAAGAGGAGCGACACTGCATTTACAGAAGAGAAGTTACCGTATTTACAGAAGAGGAGCGACACTGCATTTACAGAAGAGGAGCGACACTGCATTTACAGAAGAGAAGTTACCGTATTTACAGAAGAGGAGCGACACTGCATTTACAGAAGAGGAACGACACTGCATTTACAGAAGAGGAGGCGACACTGCATTTACAGAAGAGAAGTTACCGTATTTACAGAAGAGGAGCGACACTGCATTTACAGAAGAGGAGCGACACTGCATTTACAGAAGAGGAGCGACACTGCATTTACAGAAGAGAAGTGACCGTATTTACAGAAGAGGAGTGTCATTGTATTTACCTGCAGTGTATTTGTGGTTGTTTCTGGCTTCACCATCTGCTTTATTTCCACATGCACAGTCTCTGAAAAAAGGAAAACATGCTTGACTTTCTCTGGCACAGATTTCAAAGCGTCCACGGCAGCTGTTTGTGCGTTTTGTGGGGTTTTGGTCCTTGATCATGTTAAAGATGAGTTTGATTAAATCTGCACACATCTGCTGGGGGAAATGACACTTGAAAATAAGACACAGAGAAAGGGTTCTTGTGAGGTAGTGAGTGTAACAGCAATGGAAAAGGCATTGTGGGTAATAGAGACGTGTTGTCAGCCCCCCCCATCACAAAACAAGCTGACAGAGAAGAGGCCTCATGGCGCTGCTCCGTGACCAGACGTCAGCTCATGTCTGTAGAAAAGAAAAGCAGGTGCCCGCAGGCCTCACGGTGCAGCTCCGCAATCAGGCCCTCCTGTCTATCAGCAGGGGCTCCAGGGTCTTAAAGCCGCAGTGCTGCTCGTTACAGAGCTGTCAGACGTGAGACCCGCTGGGCTCTTTGCTTCAAGCCTCGTTTCTGCACTACATCTTCAGGGAAACGGGACTGTGCAGAGCTGTCCTCCATCAGGTGCGGTAACACAAAACACAGTGTCATACTCAATGATTGCCATGCAACTATTTACACAAAAACAGCATACAAAGAATACCAAAGAAGTCTAACGATTTCTGACGTATTTGGTCCCCTCCTTGGAATTTTCTTGAGAATTCATGTCGATTCTTATTTTGCCGCTATTACTCTTCACTCGACCCTTGATCTATCAGTTGATGGAAGATTGTATATACTGTATATGTAAAACTATATAAAAAGAAATGTCCATGCGATATGGTATTAAAAGCATGGTCACGTGCAGATAAATGTTTCTATCATGGCACTTGTGGCGTTTGTTCTGTTTTCAGATGATCTGTTTGGATTCAGTGACTGACATCAAGCCTTTGAGTGTCGTGAATTATTGTGCATCGTTTAATAAGTGATTCCTCTCATGTCTTTACTGATAATCATGTTTTTCTTCTTCTGAAGGCCTCGGGACAACATGCATTAGTTTCCTTTCATCAGACAAATAGAGAAAGAGATTTTCAAATGTATCGGAGAGGCTGCTGGGAATTCTGTTTCCTGAAGGGCAGAAACACCCGATGAATCTCACGGCTCTTTCATTTCTTCATTTTGCATTCATTCAGTTTCTGCTGCATTTGAAGTGCAAATGTGAGTCTTAACGCAGGAGTCTCTTCAGGTCATACAGCTGAAAATAGACCGAAGATCTGATTCATTAGCTTCTGTAAAAGGAAAAGAATGATTCCATTTTACCTGAATAATTTCACCGCAGTAAACCCTGCTCATTTCCCCCGGTCAGGACCCGCTTTAGCAGAGTTTACTCTAACACTGACCTGGATGAAATTAACCGATGAAGGTTAGTCTCACAGGTCAGTAGTTCAGGGCTCTCATCTTCTGTAACTTCTCCATTCACTTGTTTCATCTCAATAATGGCTGACAAACAGAATCTAGATGTGTGTTTCATGCAGTGGATCATAGATGTTCATGTAAGCTGTATGAATCGACACATGACGTCCCGTTCGCTGTCCCGATGATTGAACAGATGAAGACCGTAATCCCTGTATTTGTGATCCTTCAGTACAGAGACTTGAGAGATCAGTGTGTCCAATAAAAGCATGAACGGCCCTTTGTTCTCTACAGACGGCTCTTGCTCAAAGCTGTGCAGACAGACTGCGTGCTTTCAGGAGCGTTTTAATGGTTTGTGAAGAAAGTTGGTTTGGAGACAGAGAAACACTTTCCTCTGTGGCCCCACGGAAATCTGTTAGTTAGTCTGTCACTTTTATTGACATTTTCTGTAGAGAAAATAAAAAGTAGAATCTCAGGGGGCCCTGGTGCAAGCAATATATACCTGTAACATACACTATATTGCCAAAGTATTGGGACACTCCTCCAAATCACTGAGTTCAGGTGATCAGTCCCTTCAAAAGCACTTATTGTTAATGATATGATTACAGATAATAATCTAGATGTGCTGTGTTTGACAGAAACCTGGCTAAAACCTGACGACTACATTACTTTAAATGAGTCCACCCCACAAGATTATTGTTATAAACACGAGCGCGTCTGAAAGGTAAAGGGGGGAGGGGTTGCTGTCATTTATAATAATATCTTCAGTATTACTCAGAAGTCTAGTTTCAAATATAATTCTTTTGAAGTTTTGGTGCTTTATGTAGCATTATGTAGTGTAATTGATAAATCCCGTTTGACATTTGTGCTGGCTACTGTATACAGGCCACCAGGGCACAATACAGACTTTATCAAAGAATTTTCAAAGACGCATTGGGATTAGCATTTAGAGACATTCTAAACTCTATTGGAGTAAGGCAACACGTGTCAGGACCCACTCATTGCCTTAATCATACTCTAGACCTAATATTGTCACATGGAATAAATGTTGATACCGTTGAAATTCTGCAGCAGAGCGACGACATCTCAGATCATTACCTAGTATCATGTATACTTAATTTAGCTAAGGCTGCAAAGCCGTCCCCTCGCTCCCCGGCGCTTAAAGAAGATTAAAGAAAATAGTCCAACGCCGTGGTACAACGAGCAGATGAGAACATCTGCAGATCATCATCGTCATCAGAACATCTGCAGATCATCATTAGAGCATCTGCAGATCATCAATCGTCATCAGAGCATCTGCAGAACATCATCAGAGCATCTGCAGATCATCATCAGAGCATCTGCAGATCATCATCAGAGCATCTGCAGATCATCAATCATCATCAGAACATCTGCAGATCATCATCAGAGCATCTTCTGAACCTCTGCAGATCATCATCAGAGCATCTGCAGATCATCAATCATCATCAGAACATCTGCAGATCATCATTAGAGCATCTTCTGAACCTCTGCAGATCATCATCAGAGCATCTGCAGATCATCATCAGAGCATCTTCTGAACATCTGCAGATCATCATCAGAGCATCTGCAGATCATCAATCATCATCAGAACATCTGCAGATCATCATCAGAGCATCTGCAGAACATCATCAGAGCATCTGCAGAACATCCACAGATCATCATCAGAGCATATTCAGAACATCTGCAGAACATCATCAGAACATCTGCAGAACATCATCAGAGCATCTGCAGATCATCAATCATCATCAGAACATCTGCAGATCATCATCAGAGCATCTGCAGAACATCCACAGATCATCATCAGAGCATATTCAGAACATCTGCAGAACATCATCAGAACATCTGCAGAACATCATCAGAGCATCTGCAGAACATCATCAGAGCATATTCAGAACATATTCAGAACATCTTCAGAACATCATCAGAACATCTGCAAATCATCATCAGAGCATCTGCAGATCATCAATCATCATCAGAACATCTGCAGATCATCATTAGAGCATCTTCTGAACCTCTGCAGATCATCATCAGAGCATCTGCAGATCATCAATCATCATCAGAACATCTGCAGATCATCATCAGAGCATCTGCAGAACATCATCAGAGCATCTGCAGAACATCCACAGATCATCATCAGAGCATATTCAGAACATCCGCAGAACTTCATCAGAACATCTGCAAATCATCATCAGAGCATCTTCAGAACATCTGCAGAACATCATCAGAGCATCTGCAGAACATCATCAGAGCATATTCAGAACATATTCAGAACATCTTCAGAACATCATCAGAACATCTGCAAATCATCATCAGAGCATCTTCAGAACATCATCAGAACATCTGCAGAACATCATCAGAGCATCTGCAGAACATCATCAGAGCATCTTCAGAACATCTTCAGAACATCATCAGAGCATCTGCAGAACATCATCAGAACATCATCAGAGCATCTGCAGAACATCATCAGAGCATCTTCAGAACATCTGCAAATCATCATCAGAACATCATCAGAACATCATCAGAGCATCTGCAGAACATCATCAGAACATCATCAGAGCATCTGCAGAACATCATCAGAACATCATCAGAGCATCTGCAGAACATCATCAGAACATCATCAGAGCATCTGCAGAACATCATCAGAACATCATCAGAACATCATCAGTACATCATCAGAGCATCTGCAGAACATCATCAGAACATCATCAGAGCATCTGCAGAACATCATCAGAACATCATCAGAGCATCTGCAGAACATCATCAGAACATCATCAGAGCATCTGCAGAACATCATCAGAGCATCTGCAGAACATCATCAGAGCATCATCAGAACATCATCAGAGCATCTGCAGAACATCATCAGAGCATCTGCAGAACATCATCAGAGCATCTGCAGAACATCATCAGAGCATCTGCAGAACATCATCAGAGCATCTTACAAGTTACAAGTTACAAGTTACAAGTTACAAGTTATTTTATTTGTCATTACACATGTACAAGTACAGTATAACGAAATGAGTTTGTAGCAAGCCTCCGGGCCGCAGCCGATTAGTCAGGCGCCGCCACACGCTCTCCAGAAATACAAGAATGCAGTTTAGCAAGCATTACATAGCAAAACACAACAAAACATCAACAAAACATAAACATAAACATAAACATAAACATGACACAGTACACGTGGTCACGTGATGGGATTTTTTGTATGGACTGGGGGAGGAGATAGATAACAGGCAGACGGTTAAAGAGAAGAGACGAAACACTAGACAAAACAAAACAGCGCAAGAGCACAGCGGGAGCAGAGTGAAAACACGTCTGCACGGATTGAAGGACAGATCAGGAAGACATCTTCAGATCATCATCAGACCATCTTTAGAACCTCTGCATATCATCAAAACATCTGCAGATCATCATCAGAACATCATCAGAGCATCTTCAGAACATCTGCAGATCATCATCAGAATATCATCATCAGAGCATCTTAAGAACCTCTGCAGATCATCATCAGAGCATCTTCAGAACATCATCAGAGCATCTTCAGAACATCTGCAGATCATCATCAAAACATCTGCAGAACATCATCAGAACATCTGCAGATCATCAAAACATCTGCAGAACATCATCAGAGCATCATCAGAATATCATCATCAGAGCATCTTAAGAACCTCTGCAGATCATCATCAGAATATCATCATCAGAGCATCATCAGATCATCATCAGAACCTCTGCAGATCATCATCAGAATATCATCATCAGAGCATCATCAGATCATCATCAGAACATCTGCAGATCATCATCAGAACATCATCAGAGCATCTGCAGATCATCATCAGAGCATCTTCAGAGGATCTTAAGAACCTCTGCAGATCATCATCAGATCATCATCAGAGCATCATCATCAGACCATCTGCAGATCATCATCAGAACATCTGCAGATCATCATCAGAACATCATCAGAGGATCTTAAGAACCTCTGCAGATCATCATCAGAGCATCATCATCAGATCATCATCAGACCATCTGCAGATCATCATCAGATCATCATCAGAGCATCATAAGAGCATCTGCAGATCATCATCAGAGCATCTGCAGATCATCATCAGAACATCTGCAGGTGTGTCGATCCGGTTAGACTAGTCCCGTCCAAGCCGGTGCCGCAGCGTGTATCTGTCAAAAATCAGGCCTGCAGCACTGGAAACCTTTTCTGGACCAAACTAAATTGCTTATTGATCTAAGAATCGCCAGATATCCTGCTCTCTGCCTCCAGTCTGCATCTGTTCATGCACTGTAGATTTGTCTGAGGTTTACTGTATTAACCCTCACTGCAGTGGAAAGAGACTGAAGTTTTAGTGAGCCGGCCGTCACATTAGGGTTGATATAAAGCCGGAGACAGCCGAATGAAAACACGGCTGACCTTTAACTCCAACAGCCTTGAACAGAAGCAGCTCAGCATTGATTTAATGGGTCAGATTTTACTATGATGAATGGTACATGTGATCACATATATCAACAGTGGGCAGCCTCTTCTACAGCAGCCTGAAGAGTTCAGCGATCACGTCGCTCCTGATTGAGTTGAAGCTTATAGTTTGACATCTCTGTTGTTCTGATGTGCCCATGTCTGTTTGTCTCCATCATCTCTCCCTTCATTCTGATTGCTTCATTTAAGGAGATGAAATGGATTGGTGGATTTTTGTCCCACTGCTCTATAGGTTTGAGTAAACGGGTGGACAGTTCGGCTGCTTTAAACTAAAGTTTGCAGCCGGAGCTTCATTAGGGAGGATGACGGAGCAGCGCAGGACGAGTCCTCACTGCCATGTTTTCAGTATCATTAGCAAATGCGTCTCTCTTCCTCGGCCAATTAGACTCTTAAACCCGTGTGCGAGAGGAAGACGGGTACTGACATCTTCCTCAGAAATGCCAGCGCGGTCATTATGAGAAGCACTTTATAATAAAAACATTTTTCTGCTCTTCGCTTTAATTGAAAGATTTAAAAAATGAGAGAACAATGCTGTCGCATTCAGAAACATTTTATCTTTTGAAATGTCAGGAGCTGAAAACTGATTCCACGAGAGGTATGGCTTCATTTCACAGCCTAACCTCCTGAAATAACTCCTGAAATAAAGCTTCTCACTGGCATCGATGGTTCCAGAGCCTCTAACATGAAGCTTTCCATTGCACAAAAGTTTCTTTACTGTGGAAAAATGCTCTTTAGTATTAAAATATTCTTCACACTAAGAAAAAAAAGTTCTGTTATGAACTGATCTTCGAAAGGAGAAACGAGATCTGGTTCTTCTACGGCATAGCCCTTTTAACCTTTATTTTTTAGAAGTATGTGAGGAAAATATGTTGATGGGTTTCATCAGTGGATTAAAGTTTAACCCGGCTTGTGTTACACAGGTACTGAATAAAAGACACTTGCTGAAATCACCAGCTGCAATCTGATTGGCTGACGTGGTTCACCCGTCTGTCTGGAAATAGCATTGCGTGTACAAGGTACCGGTTCATACAACATGCAACACTGTGAAACATGCAACAGATGTGAAACTGAACAACATGTTCATGTGCAAAATTCTGCTTAATTTTCTGAGTTACAGCTGTATAATAATCAACAATTGTTATTTTTGGATTATCACAAATTTCTACTAATGTCTTCAGTGTGTGTGTGTGTGTGAGAGAGAGAGAGAGAGAGAGAGATGTGTGTGTGTGTGTGTGGAAAGTTCTCTTCACTTTATTTGTTTATGTCCCCGAAGGGCAATTTGTTTTGCAACAAGACGTACATACATAAACATACATACATACACATGCATACATACATACATACATACATACATACATACATACATACATACATACATACATACATACATACATACATAGATGCATACATACATACATGCATGCATGCATACATACATACATACATACATACATGCATACATACATACATACATACATACATACATACATACATACAAACAGACATGCATACATACATACATACATACATAAACACATACAAACAGACATACATACATACATACATAAATACATAAACATACATGCATACATTCAAGATTCAAGATTCAAGAGTTTTATTTGTCACATACACAGTTATATACAGAATATACAACCGCAGTGAAATGTAAACAGGTCCGCTCCATGGACAGTGCAAATTCACAGTTAAAAACACAAGGAAGAAATTATAATAGAAATAGGATATAACAGTACTATATATATATATATATATATATGTCTATATCTGTAGAATTATAAATAATCAAGTCAAGAGAAAAAAAGGTAACAAATAAGGATAAAGTGGAATAAAATAATTGAAGTAGACTTTGCAGTGAGTAAACTGTAGACTTATAAATATGTGGTTAACAAATGTATAAAGAGTATAATGTGCAAACAGGTTTATGACAGGTTGTTACACAGTAACAACGAGAACAGAAAGTGCAGTGCAATGTCAGTGTATCGATGTTTATCCTGGCGTGAAGTCACGTGATGTGACTGAGTTCAGGAGTCTGATGGCCTGGGGGAAGAAGCTCCTCCTGAGTCTCTCAGTTTTGGCCATCCATACATACATGCATACATACATACATGCATACATACATGCATACATACATACATACATACATACATATACATGCATACATACATATACATGCATACATACATACATGCATGCATACATACATACATAAACATATACATACATGCATGTATACATACATACATAAACATATATACATACATACAAGACAAACATTAAAACGCCTGAAAACAACACAAGACGGCAGCAGCACAAACGTCTACCTACTTCCCACAACTCCTCCCATGCTTGAATTTAACAAAGAAACTGCAGTAGGAATAAATTAAAGTTTATACCTGTTGCTTCTAACAATGGGAAATCTAAATCTAAGTCCAGAAGGTAGAAAATTAAACTGGGGATGGGAGTTATTCATTAAAATGGATTGGGCTTTCCTTACGACCTGACAATTATACAAGTCATTAGGGTGGCTCTGATGAGTTCCTATAATTTTACTACTGGTATTGACTATTTTCACCACCGCATTCTTCGCTTTAACACTAACACCACCGAACCAGCATAATAAGAGAAAGTTATAAACGACTCAATGTAAGACTTATAAAACAAGGTCATTAACCACCTATCAATATTAAACTTAGATAATTTCCGTAAACAAAACAGACATTGCTGGCCCTTTTTACATATGATCTCCACATTTGAATTAAAATTCAACTTATTATCAGTCACACACCTCAAATACTTGTAAGATTCCACCAACTCAACATTCTGCTCCTTAATAATTGTACTCGTTAGGTCAGTTTGATTATGTCTAAAATCGATAAGCATATCCTTTGTTTTAGACACATTTATTTGCACACATGCCCTGTCACACCACTGCATCACGCCTACTTCAGCAGTCATCAGTATATAAAATATATAGGAGGGGAGAATGCACACACCCCTGTGGAGGAAGACAGTACCTGACAGACACCCATTTACCCCTGCTCTCTGTATTCCGTCAGTTAAAAAAATCCAGAATCCACCCAACAATACTAAGATCAACACCAAAGCTCAAAGGCTTATCTACTAAGATATGTGGTTGTTAGGGTTAGGGTTTCCTTTTTTGCTCACAAATCATATCACTCAAACCATAAATATCAAACCTTGCATAAAATTCATTAAATGTCTGTGCCAGTTTAAAATCATCACTATTTCCTTCCGATACCACCTTAGAATGTCTACTATGCTTACTACCAACAATGGTTTTCAAGCCATCCCAGACTGAGCCCAAATTACTATTTTTTAACTCCCAAACTATCTTTCCTTTATACTGCAACTTTGCTTTAGTTATTTCCAGTTAGGGTTTTTCAGCCCATCCAACTCAAATAAATTTACTTCCTGAAATACCCTCTTATAATTTCTAAATTCCCAAATCTAAGTGATTTAGTTATCCATGGTTTATCATTTGGATACACTTTCACAGAACTTGGAGGAATAATATTATCCACACAGCTTTATGTAGCATTATGTAGTGTAATTGATAAATCCCGTTTGACATTTGTGCTGGCTACTGTATACAGGCCACCAGGGCACAATACAGACTTTATCAAAGAATTTGCTGACTTTCTATCCGAGTTAGTACTGGCTGCAGATAAAGTACTAATTGTTGGTGATTTTAATATCCATGTAGATAATGAAAAAGACGCATTGGGATTAGCATTTAGAGACATTCTAAACTCTATTGGAGTAAGGCAACACGTGTCAGGACCCACTCATCGCCGTAATCATACTCTAGACCTAATATTGTCACATGGAATAAATGTTGATACCGTTGAAATTCTGCAGCAGAGCGACGACATCTCAGATCATTACCTAGTATACATGTATACTTAATTTAGCTAAGGCTACAAAGCCGTCCCCTCGCTTCAAATATGGCAGAACTATCACTGCCGCCACTAAAGATTGCTTTGTAAATAATCTTCCTCATCAGTTTCATCTCCTCAGCATCCCAGATAGCCTAGAGGAACTCGATTTTGCAACAGAAACTCTTTTTTCCAGCACTTTAGACACAGTTGCTCCCCGATGCTTAAAGAAGATTAAAGAAAATAGTCCAACGCCGTGGTACAACGAGCACACCCGGGCTCTTAAAACAGCAGCCAGAAAAATGGAGCGCAGCTGGAAGAAAACAAAACTAGAGGTTTTTCGTAATTCATGGAAAGAGAGCATGATCGCACACAGAAAAGTCATAAAAACTGCTAGATCTGCCTATTTCTCGACTCTGAAAAAAAACAAACCCAACCCAAGTATTTATTTGAAACAGTGGCTAAAATAAAGCTTCGACATCTTATGTTTGCAAACAGCACAGCTGTAATTAATTTATGAACTTTACGTGCAAGATCGATAATATTAGGAAAAAAATTATAACCATGCAGCCGTCTACTACAGTATCACATCAGAAAGAGCATTGTTGTGTCACTGAGGAAAATACTAGAAAAGGCAGTGTCTTCACAATTATGCTCCTTTTTAGAAAGAAATGGTATCTGTGAGGATTTCCAGTCAGGATTTAAACCGTATCATAGTACTGAGACTGCTCTCATCAGAGTTACATCTGATTAGATCTTAGCAATGCATTCGATACTATCGACCACAACATTCTTTTGAATAGACTCGAAAATTATGTTGGCATTAGTGGAAGTGCATTGGCATGGCTTAAATCATACTTATCTGACCGTTATCAGTTTGTAGCAGTAAATGAAGAGATGTCACACCGATCACAAGTTCAGTATGGAGTACCGCAGGGCTCAGTGCTAGGACCGTTGCTCTTCACCCTGTACATGCTACCACTGGGAGATATCATTAGGAAGCATGGCGTTAGTTTTCACTGTTATGCTGACGATACTCAGCTCTATATTTCTTCACGCCCTGACGAAACTTACCAATTCACAAGATTAACGGAATGCATAGCTGATATAAAACATTGGATGACCAGTAATTTCCTGCAATTTAATTCAGAAAAAAGTAACCTAGAATACTGTCTAACACTCGATGGCTGCTCTGTCAAGTCCTCGTCGTCACTGAGGAACCTGGGTGTGCTCTTTGATACCAATCTTTCATTTGAAAGCCACGTTTCTAACATCTGTAAAACTGCATTCTACCATCTTAAAAATATATCTAAATTACGGCACATGCTCTCAATGCAAAATGCTGAACAGTTAGTTCTAGTGTTCATGACCTCAAGGCTAGATTACTGTAATGCTTTACTGGGTGGTTGCCCTGCTCGCTTAATAAACAAACTCCAGCTGGTCCAAAACGCAGCAGCTCGAGCTCTTACTAGAACCCGGTTCTGTCAACACTGCACTGGCTCCCTATTAAACATTGTATACATTTTAAAATTTTGCTTATTACTTACAAAGCACTAAATGGTTTAGCTCCCCAGTACTTGAGCGAACTCTTAACACATTATACTCCATCACGTCTATTGCGGTCTCAAAACTCTGGCCAGTTGATAATCCCTAGAATATATATAGAATATATATCCGGGCCGTATCCAGATCAGATGGTGGACCAGCGCCTGGACATGACCAACGCATCCCTGAAGTGTCTGCAGAGAGCGTGTCAAATAAACTCCTCCTGTAAATGCTGCATCGACACGACATCCTCATTAAACCCGTCTCTGGCGTGACGACTCCAATCTTTCGAATATTCTGATCTAACATGACCTCTGACCTGCAATGTTCCAGAATTATAATCACACACTGTTTGTTCGTTGGCCAGAGGAGAACTGGCACCCCGACTGAGCCTGGTTTCACCCAAGGTTTTTTTCTCCATTCTGACCCTGAAGGAGTTTTGGTTCCTTGCCACCGTTGCCTCTGGCTTTTGGCTTGCTCAGTTGGGGACTCCTAAATCTCATCTATATTCCCGATCTGCCCGCATTGACACTATATGATACTGAAATGAGCTGGATAACATCACCGTTTCACCAGAACGGCTGTACAAATTCTGTTGCATTATTTTCCTGTTAACAATGTGAAGCTGCTTTGAAACAATTGGACTTATATAAGTAAAATAAAGGTGATGTATTAATTCCCTAATAACATATATTAACTAATAATGTAAATGAATGTGTTAATTATCACAATGGTTGAAGCCACGCATTTCAACTTCCAGTTGTCTGCTTTAATTAATCATTAGCTTATGATTTGCTAAGGTATGGTTATGTTATGACTTTACTTGTTGAGACACAGGACTGTGTGTGTGTGTGTGTGTGTGTCAGCAGTGATGTTCTAGAAGTTTCTCTCTGAAAGTGAGCATCAGTTATCATCTAATGACACTTCAGACCTTTATCAGTTATGCAATGAAATCTGGTTTATTAATTTAATTATTTTTATTTATTCATGTCTCATAGGACTTGTAGCTCTGAATCAGTTCTGTATACAATAATACAGTTACTCACAATAACATACAGTGACAAACATTATACATGAGTAAAATCCATAGAACTTACAAAAATACATTTTATTCAGCTGACAAACAGTCATGAATGAATCCATCAGACATCAATAAATACCATAAATAATAAACAAGACAAACAAGACCCAGGACAGAAACATTTACAGGAACCGATGCATGTTCATATTGATGAGGGTTGTCAAGTTAGTGAATCTTGAATCTAGTGCATACGTCTCTAATATTTAATGTTTTATGTGCAAATATTTATAACCTACCTCACAGCGTTTAATATCGAACTTTATCTGAATTTATTGCACATTTAAATATATATAATGTATATAAACTTTATGATGTTTGAGCACAAAATGCATAGACAGTACATCCACAGACAGTAATAAACACTGGATCTTCTCATTCATATGCAGTTATCTTTGAGATTAATGTTTAAGTTCTTTAAATGCATGATTTCTTGCAGTACATGAAGTATATTTTACACCGTGTGTGTGTGTGACCAGTCGTAGTGATACTAGCATCGTTACTTCTCATAACGTCTGCTTTTACAGACTACCAGTAAACTTATACCTACTTTAGTTTATAACTATTTTAAAAGCTATTTAAATGTTAACATGCTAATATTATAATGGATGGATGGATAGATGGATAGATAGGATTTCATGCAAGTAACCTAAACCAAACCCTACATGTAGTTAATTTATAATTACACTGTATCGGGACATTAAATAAAGTGTACATTTTATTTAATGTCTAATATCAAATATCCACAGACAGTAATCATCAGACAGTTCATCCATGCTTTCAAGCGTGTCTGCTTAAAATCAAATCAAATCAAATCACCTTTATTTATATAGTACTTTTTACAAGTCCAGTTGTTTCAAGTGTTAACAGGAAAATAATGCAACAGAATTTGATTCGGCTGTACAGCCGCTGAAACGGTGATGTTATCCAGCTAATTTCAAGTATCATATAGTGTCAATGCGGGCAGATTGGGAATATAGATGAGATTTAGGAGTCCCCAACTGTTAATTAAGTTGCAGAAATTACTAGACATCCAATGTTTTATATCAGCTATGCATTCCGTTACATCTTGTGAATTGGTAAATTTCGTCAGGGCGTGAAGAAATATAGAGCTGAGTATCGTCAGCATAACAGTGAAAACTAACGCCATGCTTCCTAATGATATCTCCCAGTGGTAGCATGTACAGGGTGAAGAGCAACGGTCCTAGCACCGAGCCCTGCGGTACTCCACACTGAACTTGTGATCGGTGTGACATCTCTTCATTTACTGCTACAAACTGATAACGGTCAGATAAGTATGATTTAAGCCATGCCAATGCAGTTCCACTAATGCCAACATAATTTTTGAGTCTATTCAAAAGAATGTTGTGGTCGATAGTATCGAATGCATCGCTAAGATCTAATCAGATGTAACTCTGATGAGAGCAGTCTCAGTACTATGATACGGTTTAAATCCTGACTGGAAATCCTCACAGATACCATTTCTTTCTAAAAAGGGGCATAATTGTGAAGACACTGCCTTTTCTAGTATTTTTGACAGAAAGGGTAGATTTGAGATCGGCCTGTAATTGACTAATTCTGTAGGATCAAGTTGCGTTAAAGACATGAAGTATTATTTCAGTAAACCTTTATCTAACCTAAATGTGAAAATGACATTTCCAACATGTCTCTAAATTGAGCTCTAGGTACATGTGAGGAATATCATTCACATTAAATCATCATATCATCAAGTGAAGGCTTTCTGCGCTGCTTCAGTCTGACGGCTGTCTCTGAGCTACAGCAGGACTGAGCTTGTTTGCATTGATATGTTCCTGTTTATCACTGAACCTGTGTGAAATCTGAATGTGTCCTGTGTGAAGCGCTGTAGAGCTGAGGCTGACTGGATGGTGTTGTTCTTCCACTGATGCTGTTATTTGTGTCTGGTGTGTTTGGTGCACAGCTTCATCATGTCCTGGAGTCCCGCGTCCAGCGCCCGCGCAAACCGCCCTGAAGAGGTTTCTGGACTCTCTCTGAAACTGGACACACAGAACAGCATGCGGTCGGCCTGCGGGTTGTAGCACACGCCATATCCGTCGGGAACTACTGGACCATAGCAACAAAACATCTCCGTTGTGGGAACCTGGAAGGACAAACATCATACAGCATATGCATATATATATAATATTTATATTTCTCAGGCCCCCAGAAATCTCTGCTACTCAACTGTAGTTACATTTGCAGAAGTGACTTATAAATAATTCTATATAATGGGGAATATTTCTAAAATAATGTGTAATGATACAATGGGTGAAGAGCAAACCAGCGGTGTGACAAATGACCTGAAAAGCTTGATTCTGATTGGTCAGTGGCTCATTCTCACATCAGATATGTTTTGTTAGTCCGGCGCTGTTAGAGGTCAACACTAAAGTGGGGTTGAGTTGTGCTGCTCTCACCTGACTGGTCGACAGGATGAAGTGGTTACTGATGCGATACGTTTCATCAGAGAAAATGTCTGGCATGTCCATCTTCATCTGTTTGGCTGTTTCTCTGAGTCCTAGTAAGTGATTGTCCATCCCCATCCCTGCAACGGCCTGCAGAAAACGCCAGTCACGGAATCAGATTACACATTACTTTTACATCAAAATATCTGAGTTACTTATTCAAATAAGTAACTCAAGTTACTTTATTTTCCCTGAAGTTAGAGTGCTGAACTCTCTTCTTCTGTGATCAGAACGGTTTGAGCGGTGCCCTCTACTGTACACGCGTCAATCTGCTTTTCCTTCAGCTGAGGTTTATCCATTTCACTTTTGGTGTTAAACGGCCTTTACATTTACCAACAATAGAATCATTTTTTTGTTATTAAAAAACAAACAATCCAGCACAGGTGAGAAAAAGTTACATGAAAGTATCGTAAAACTTTTCATAAAAAGTAACTAAGTAACGCAATTAGTTCCTTTTTTATGGAGTAACACACTACTGTAATGCGTTATTTTAATAGTATGTTTCCCAGCACTAGTCAGCGCAGATATGAAAGAGACGGGACTGACGTCAGGCGCCGGTGTTCTCTCACCAGAAGTGTGATCCGCGTCTGAGCTTCTACCGCCGCTCGCAGTTTCTCCATCTTCTCCGTGTCCTGGATGAAGTGTGTGAGTTTAATACCAGATATTCTGTGTTTTGTTCTGTTTATGGCAGAAAGTAAAGGAGAGACGATGCCGTAACGGAAGGAAAAATGTGTAACCTGAATGGATGTTCTGCCGTCTGTCATGGCCTTAGCGAACGTCAAAGCCTCCGGAGTCGCAGAGCGGATGTTGTCCACCCGCCCCTGCCGGAAACGGCGGAGAGAAGCGCTCTCGTAGGTGGAGACGGGCCTTCTGTGACATCTGCGCAAAAAGAGCAAGAGGACGAAGAGTCCAGCAAAGAGATTCAAGATTCAAGAGTTTTATTTGTCACACACACAGTTATATACAGAATATACAACCAGCAGTGAAATGTAAACAGGTCCGCTCCATGGACAGTGCAAATTCACAGTTAAAAACACAAGGAGGAAATTATATAGAAATAGGATAAAAAAGTACTATCTATATATATATATATATATATATATATATATATATATATATATATATATATATATATATATATGTCTATATTTGTAGAATTATAAATAATCAAGTCAAGAGAAAAAAAAAGGTAAAAAATAAGGATAAAGTGGAATAAAATAATTGAAGTAGACTGTGCAGTGAGTAAAGAACGTGAGTGGCGGTGGCGGCGTCTGTACCTGTAGAAGGCCAGCTGTAGAGCCAGCTGTGTGTACGCGTCCGGACTCATCTTCTGCTGCTTGATCCACTCCTTCCCATGAGCTGGAAACGTGAAAACATTCATGTCGAGATTCCGCACAAGTCTAGAGGGAATGAAGAGTCAGTCAGACCTGATGTCTGCAGGACCGGCTGAAGTTATCACCCTAACCCCATCTTCCCCAGCTTTCAGCCTGACCTCTGCAGGTGATCTGCGGCGGCGGCCAGCGCACTGTGGATCCGAGCGGAGCATTTCCACACTAATCTGCGTGGATGAGGGAGTTCAGACGCACTCCGACAGGAGCCGGGCATACAGGAGCTGCTCCGTCTGCAGGAAAGAGAGGCTGGTCATTCATACAATCAGCTCACTTTCTCATCACATTTCTGAAACATATTTAAACACAATTATTATATATAGCTCTGAGAAGAAAGTCAACAGAGAATCTTCCTTCAGTCAGCAGAGGAGCTTGAGTTGGCTTTGGCGTACGTGTGTTTGAGGACGTGTTCAGCGCACTGCACCAGAACGATGCCCTCGAACGGAGAGTGTTCACACACGACCCCACAAACACCATCGGCACCAATCATGAACTGAAACAACACACACACACACACACACACACACACACACACACACACACACACACACACACTTCTGAGACATCATCAGTGCTTCCATTTGTCAGGTCTGTTGAAGATGAAGTGACGAAC
>JAGHMJ010003219.1:42500-47500 GCA_018749465.1 Paracanthobrama guichenoti
GTGCTGCCGTGATGTTTCCTGGCAGACGGATCAATATTCTTCCGTTTTAATGGGATGTGTGTTAATACATCAGAGAATCACTGATCTAAGACGTGTTTGTACCCAGTTCTCTGTCTTTTCTCTTTTCTCTAGCAGTTGTTTCTGTAGTCTTTCCCCCACACCTCCAGGTTTGCCGAAGCTCTCCACTATGGCTCTGGTTTTCCGGAACTGCGTCTCAGGCACCAGGTGTTGCACAGATCTCAGGTAAGCATCCAGTGTGTGCCGCAGCTCAGGGACGGGCAGTTTGGGCGGCATCTACACAAGAGAAGAAGACTCGATGCTGTTCATCACAATAAAGATGGACATACAGGCGATGTTTAATGAGTGAGTCTCTCTGATGCTCTCTCTTTAATCATTTATAGGAATCGCTTTAAGACACATTAGAAAAGATTGTAAAAGAATTTCCTGCTGGTCATAAATATTATTTTAATTAACCCATGTACAAACCCGATTCTAAAAAAGCTGGCACAAGGCCATGTTTCCCACTGTGTGGCATCCCCTCTTCTTTTTCTAACAGTCTGCAAACGTCTGGGGACTGAGGAGACAAGCTGCTCAAGTTTAGGAATAGGAATGTTGTCCCATTCTTGTCTAATACAGGCTTCTAGTTGCTCACCTGTCTTAGGTCTTCTTTGTGGCATCTTCCTCTTTATGATGCTCAAATGTTTTCTATGGTGAAAGATCTGGACTGCAGGCTGGCCATTTCAGTCCCCGGATCCTTCTTCTACGCAGCCATGATGTTGTAATTGATGCAGTGTGTGGTCTGGCATTGTCATGTTGGAAAATGCAAGGTCTTCCCTGAAAGAGACGACGTCTGGATGGGAGCAGATGTTGTTCTAGAACTTGGATATCCTTGTCCTTGTCCTCTTTAGTCCGGATGAAATGGCGTCCCAGTTTTCCAAAAAGAACTTCAAATGTTGATTGGTCTGACCACAGAACAGTTTTCCACTTTGCCACAGTCCATTTTAAATGAGCCTTGGCCCAGAGAAAACGCCTGCGCTTCTGGATCATGTTTAGATATGGCTTCTTTTTTGACCTGTAGAGTTTTAGCCGGCAGCGGCGAATGGCACGGTGGATTGAGTTCTCCGACAATGTTTTCTGGAAGTATTCCTGAGCCCATGTTGTGATTCCCATTACAGTAGCATTCCTGTATGTGATGCAGTGCCGTCTAAGGGCCGGAGATCACGGGCATCCAGTATGGTTTTCCGGCCTTGACCCTTACGCACAGAGATTGTTCCAGATTCTCTGAATCTTTGGATGATATTATGCACTGTAGATGATGAGAACTTCAAACTCTTTGCAGTGTTTCTCTGAGAAACTCCTTTCTGATATTGCTCCAGTATGTTTGGCCGCAGCATTGGGGGAATTGGTGATCCTCTGCCCATCTTGACTTCTGAGAGACACTGCCACTCTGAGAGGCTCTTTTTATACCCAATCATGTTGCCAATTGACCTAATAAGTTGCAGATTGGTCCTCCAGCTGTTCATATATGTACATTTAACTTTTCCGGCCTCTTATTGCTCCCTGTCCCAACTTTTCTGGAATGTGTAGCTCTCATGAAATCCAGAATGAGCCAATATTTGGCATGACATTTCAAAATGTCTCACTTTCAACATTTGATATGTTATCTATATTCTATTGTGAATAAAATATAAGTTTATGAGATTTGTAAATTATTGCATTCCTTTTTTATTCACAATTTGTACAGTGTCCCAACTTTTTTGTAATCGGGTTTGTAATTTAGAAACAGTTTTTTTTAAAGTATTATGCAGATCTATTAATGATAGCATTTGAGGTTATCTTGCTTTAGATTTACCTGCTTTAAACTATTTACTAATCATTTGTACATTCAACCTGTCAGAAATAGGACACAAACAGAGAACATTAACATTAGCTATTGGGTGTGATGACTTTGGTATGAAAATGTTGTTTTGAATCAGAAGGAATCAGCAATATGAAACCCATGAGCCTCTATGATTCGTGTTTCAGACCCTTCCACAAATCCTGGCTTTTGTCTATGAAGTGAAGAACAGCAGAGGGAAGGAGAAGAAGAACAGAAGAGCGGAAGAGAAGAAGAACAGAAGAGCGGAAGAGAAGAAGAACAGAAGCAAAAGAGCAGCTGGAAACAGGTCAGGATCAAGACTCAGCACAGCTGTAGGGAAAGAGGCTTCATTTGTCTTTTTTTCTTGTTAACAACAACAAACAGCAATAATAATAATATTATTATAATAATAATAATAATAATAATAATAATAAATATAGCTGCAAGAAGCAATTATCGGGGTTCAAGATATTATGTTTTATTTAGCAAGCATGTATCCACTTAAATCATAGAAGGAAAAGACCATTTACAGGCAATACAGGCAAATTGCCTTAGGAAATATGTTGTTTTAAAGGTTTTTAACAGTTATAGCACCACCTTTGGTCTGATCTCCATAAACATTTGCATGCTTGTTTAGAATCTTGTGCTGCATGTGCCGATTTCTTTAAAAATTCGTACAGGTTTCTCAGGCCGTGAGTCAAACGGGCCCAGCGAGTTTCGTACCGATCGGCCTCCCTTAACCTTGTCTGATAGCTACTGATACGCCAGTGTCTGCATAGACAATCATGGCACCTTGGACAAAGACACTGCATGCCGATTTTCAAGTCAATCAGACTAACTGTAGTCATAGCCATTTTCATGTTTTTTCCTGTTATAGTGCCACCAAGTGGCCAGTCACCGCATCCCTTTTCACGCGACCACAGAACGAGCTCTTACATGTGTCCCAAATTTGGTGAAGATTTCTCATTCTGGTCATGAGTTATAGCCACTTTAGTAAAAGTGGCTCCTCCCACTGTGGCCCTTAGGGACCGTGAACTGAAATTTCAAACTTTTTTTGATAACTATTGACGATCCGACTCTAGAGAATCGTGCTGCACTGGTTTGGTTCCGATCGGGCCAAAAACCTATGACAAGTTTCGCAAAAGTAGGTTGTTGTAAAAATCCAAAATAAATGGAAATTTCAGCAGACCGGATCCGGTGAGCCAATCGCCGAGGATTCCGACGATATCAGACACTCAAGCCTTGGCCGAACGATTGCGCTGTAGCCGATCGGGCGAGCCTCGGTGATGTTGAGTGAGTACTATCAGCCCTTAAAGGCTCTACAATTTACGGTTTAGTCTGGCCGACCAGTTTAGAATCTGATCCTTGGAAATTAAACAATTACAGTGGAGTTTCAGGCTTGAGCCGCTATAGTGAGCACGCACTCCTCACACCGCAGTCTGTCAGTCATCACATCTGTGTGAGGAGTAGCCCATGCATCGCCCCATGAAGATGGGCAGATATCAGATCATATTTAGACATGTGCATAGGAGCCATTATACGTGTGCGTTTCAAAATCTAAGTTTTGTCCCCCTCACTATTTCCCAATGTAAGATTTAGTTTTGCATTGCCTGCCCAACTCTGCCGATTTCGGAGTCTCCAAATGAATCCATTCTGCAACTTTTAAATACATAATTAAATTTTTAAAAACTGAATTGTAGGCTTAAGTGCAGGGTCCGAAAGTTGGTCGTTTTGTCGCTATGGTTACACACACACACACACACACACACACGTTGGCGGTGTGCTCAAAGTCATCTGTCAGTTGTGCAGTTACCCAAAATCTCCTGCATGAAAACACTGAAATAAATATTGATAACATATTTTGGGCAGTTTTGTGTGCATTTTGGCGGTTTTTGAACAGTTTTTGGTCTGGAATGCATCAGCTGGATCTGGCAGCAGGCAACAGAATAACGACAGCATTCAGAGACTCACTGTGTGTTTGAAGGAAACGTTAGGTTAATTCAGCCGTGGAGCTGGAAACGGCTAATTCAGTCTAGAGGGAATGTGCCCTCGAACGGAGAGTGTTCACACACGACCCCACAAACACCATCGGCACCAATCATGAACTGAAACAACATATTACACACACAATACATATTACACACACACACACACACACACACACAATAATACTTCTGAGACATCATCAGTGCTTCCATTTGTCAGGTCTGTTGAAGATGAAGTAATGCGAACAGACTCATGTGCAGTGTTCGGTTTCTGAACATTAACACACACAGAACACACACAGCACTTCACAGCACTTGTTTTACCTGGGTGAGGGGTTTGTCGACACCAGCAGTTCGCCCCGTTCTATCAGGACCACCACCAGTGCAGCATCAGTAAAGCTCTGTTAGTGTCGCTGGGCACCGAGTCCGCCGGACCGTCCAGACAGGCGACACACACGCAGCTCTCCATCAGCTCCACCGACTCTCTGTTCACCGGATCTGTTTGGCAGATTTTGCACAAGTTGAAATGCATGTCTGTCATGCACAGGATCATGGGAAACAGGATTTCACCTTCTGGTTAACTGTGAAATGTGGAAGAGCAATGGAGCGTAACCTGAGGGCTTACTCTGCCTTTCTAGCTATTACCACTGTGTCCGGTAGTGTTGCACTGGACCCGTGAGCAGCTGGTCTCTGGCTCCGGCCCAGTCCGGCGCGTCCGTGGCGGTCAGCAGTCCCACGGCGGCTGCTTCTGCACCGGCGTTTAGCGTCTGTTCATAGATCCACTGCAGCTGCGACTGAACATCAGCCTCGGTCAGTCGACAGGACCCTTCGGTCAGATTCAGCACGAAGAACTGAGAGCATGAACAGAGACACACAGTTCAGCTGCCGCTCTCTGGAGAAGCGACACATGCTCTTAAACACATGCTCCTTATATGCTAATTAAAATAACAGTTAGTATTATGTTTAATTGGATGGGATGTTAGCTAACCAGCACTGTTTATTGTTTGTTCATTGATTTTTGTTCATTGAAACGGCTGGTTTAGTGCAGCCGGATGGTAATCTGAGCTCAGCAGGGCCGAACACAAACAGCGGCTCCCGCGGCTCCGGCTCTGATTGGAGTTATTGAGTTTTCAGGCCGGACCTCATTAGGGACTCAT